>BPLR01018445.1:0-145490 GCA_021605095.1 Caerostris extrusa | reverse complement strand
GGCGTTCCCATGGGGGCGTCCCGATTAACGCCGCAACTGTGACTGTTAACTGCCGAGCACATTTGTAAAACGCGTGGCCATCAGTTCCGCTACACACTCCAGTGGATCCCTCCAAAACAAAAGGAACCTCTCTTCCAGAAACACGCGGGCTGATGAGGAGAGGGGCTCATTGTGTGCGGGCCCCTTTTGTTTAGGGCCCTTACTCGGGAAGGATGCGGTTTAAGGGCGTATCGCTTTTTTTTTTTTTTTAATTTTATTTTAGCGCGATTCCCACCTGGATTTTTCAGTTAACGGTGCACTTTTAAATTTCACCCAACCGATTAAGAGGATCGTTTCCAAATTTAAAAAAAAAAAAAAGGGGGGAGTTGAGTAGGCTGCAAATCTTTTCATTTTGGGCAATAGGGGTAAAGCAATTCAGTCAGTAAGTAGGAGGGCAAAGAACTTACTCGCTATGAACGCTTTTTGATAGAGGGAGTTTTCGAATTACCCTTCGTTCCGATCATTGATGTTATTTGAAAATGCCCTTATATTGTGGGGTTGGTATAATTCACTAAAGGGTGCGTACATTCACTTGCCACAATTTGCAATGGATCCAAATATACAGGGTGATTATAATTAAAGTCCCACTTTCAAACAGAGCCACTCGTCGCAATGAGTTCAAATTTGAACTGAAGATACTTGTGGAAGGGTACGGCATCAAAAAAAGTCCCACCGATTTTTCCCATCCAATTTGGTATGACCTTGCCGTGGTGGATCGGCTTTTCACTAACACTGTCACATCTGTTGAACGACTTGTAGAGGTAATTTTTTTCCGTTAAAAAAAAAAAAAAAACAGTCAAGAACATTGAACACTACATTTGGTTTAATGTGCAACTCAAGCCAAATACGTTGCCATTTCGATTCAAAAATATCAGTGGCAGCGGAATTCACTTTCTTTATAAGCCTCATTTCTGGGTGATTTATCTTCTTAACATAGATAATACAACTTATTATTAATTGCAATTCTTCCCAAACAAGCCGTAAACAAACGAGTATCTTAAATTCCTGCAGTATCTGATTTCACCTTCGTACTAACTTCCATATTCAGGACTAAAGATTCAAAATGAAATCAAATGGTTTTAGTTTAAATTTAAATGAAATATTTAATTTTACTCATTACATTTGTTGTTTATTTTTCTGGTTTTTAATCAAATCAATTTTTTAAAATTGTTTAATAACTATTAGAAAACGTATTCGACATTTCATACTTTTTGGTAATTAATTTTTTTTTTTTCATTACATTCTCTCATTTCAGAGCGATTTATCTTCTTAACATAGATAATAAAACTAATTATTCATTGCAGTTCATCCCAAACAAGCAGTAAATAAACGTATATTAAATTCTCTGCGTTATCTTATTTCACCTTCGTACTAACTTCCATATTCAGGACACAAGATTCAAAATGAAATCAAATGGTTTTGTTTCAGAAAGTTTATTTAATTTCACTCAGATTTACTGATGCATTCGTTGTTTACTTTCTGGTTTTTTAATCAAATCAATTTAAAATTACTTAGTAACTATCCATGTTCTATTCGAAAATATATTTGACATTTCATACTTTTTGGTAATCATTTCTTTTTCTTTATTATATTCTCTCATTTCGGGGTGATTTGTCTTCTTAACATAGATAATAAAACTCATTTTTTATTCCAATTCTTCCAAAACAAGCAGTAAACAAATGTATCTTAAATTCATGCAGATATTATAGTAAACCTATTTTTTATGATATGAATTCAATCCAAACATTCAAAATGAAATCAAATGGTTTTATTTTAAACTTAAATGAAAACTTATTTAATTTTACTCAGATTAACTGATGCATTTGCTGTTTATTTTTCTGGTTTTTTAATCAAATCAATTTCTTAAAAATTACTTAGTAACTATCCATGTTCTATTCGAAAATATATTTGACATTTCATACTTTTTGGGTAATAGTTTCTTTTTTTTTTTTGTTATATTCTTTCATTTCGGGGTGATTTGTCTTCTTAACATAGATAATGAAACTCATTTTTTATTCCAATTCTTCCAAAACAAGCAGTAAACAAATGTATCTTAAATTCATGCAGATATTATAGTAAACCTTTTTTATTTATTATAAACATTCAAAATGAAATCAAATGGTTTTATTTTAAACTTAAATGAAAACTTATTTAATTTTACTCAGATTAACTGGCATTTGCTGATTTTTCTGGTTTTTTAATCAAATCAATTTCTTAAAATTACAGTAACTATCCATGTTCTATTCGAAATAAAACTACTTTTTGGTAATCATTTCTTTTTCTTTATTATATTCTCTCATTTCATTTGTCTTCTTAACATAGATAATAAAAACTCATTTTTTTATTCCAAAAAACAAGCAGTAAACAAATGTATCTTAAATTCATGCAGATATTATAGTAAACCTATTTTTTTTATGATATGAATTCAATCCAAACATTCAAAATGAAAATCAAATGGTTTTATTTTAAACTTAAATGAAAACTTATTTAATTTTACTCAGATTAACTGATGCATTTGCTGTTTATTTTTCTGGTTTTTTAATCAAATCAATTTCTTAAAATTACTTAGTAACTATCCATGTTCTATTCGAAAATATATTTGACATTTCATACTTTTTGGTAATAGTTTCTTTTTCTTTATTATATTCTTTCATTTCGGGGTGATTTGTCTTCTTAACATAGATAATAAAACTCATTTTTATTCCAATTCTTCGAAAACAAGCAGTAAACAAATGTATCTTAAATTCATGCAGATATTATAGTAAACCTATTTTTTATGATATGAATTCAACTAAACATTCAAAAAATGAAATCAAATGGTTTTATTTTAAACTTAAATGAAAACTTATTTAATTTTACTCAGATTAACTGATGCATTTGCTGTTTATTTTTCTGGTTTTTTAATCAAATCAATTTCTTAAAATTACTTAGTAACTATCCATGTTCTATTCGAAAATATATTTGACATTTCATACTTTTTGGTAATAGTTTCTTTTCTTTATTATATTCTTTCATTTCGGGTGATTTGTCTTTGTAACATAGATAATAAAACTCATTTTTTATTCCAATTCTTCCAAAACAAGCAGTAAACAAATGTATCTTAAATTCATGCAGATATTATAGTAAACCTATTTTTTATGATATGAATTAATCCAAACATTCAAAATGAAATCAAATGGTTTTGTTTCATTTATTTAATTTCACCAGATTTACTGATGTTCGTTGTTTATTTTTCTGGTTTTTAATCAAATCAATTTCTTAAAATTACTTAGTAACTATCCATGTTCTATTCGAAAATATATTTGACATTTCATACTTTTGGTAATCGTTTCTTTTTCTTTATTATATTCTTTCATTTCGGGTGATTTGTCTTCTTAACATAGATAATAAAACTCATTTTTTATTCCAAAAACAAGCAGTAAACAAATGTATCTTAAATTCATGCAGATATTATAGTAAACCTATTTTTTATGATATGAATTCAATCCAAACATTCAAAATGAAATCAAATGGTTTTATTTTAATCTTAAATGAAAACTTATTTAATTTTACTCAGATTAACTGATGCATTTGCTGTTTATTTTTCTGGTTTTTTAATCAAATCAATTTCTTAAAATTACTTAGTAACTATCCATGTTCTAGAAAATAATTTGACTTTTACAAATAGTTTCTTTTTCTTTATTATATTCTTTCATTTCGTATTTGTCTTCTTAACATAGATAATAAAACCAACCCAATTTTTTCCAAAACAAGCAGTAAACAAATGTATCTTAAATTCCTGCAGATATTATTGTAAACCTATTTTTTTATGATATGTTCAATCCAAACATTCAAAATGAAATCAAATGGTTTTGTTTTTTAAACTTAAATGAAAATTTATTTAATTTTACACAGATTAACTGATGCATGCTGTTTATTTTTCTGGTTTTTAACCAAATCAATTTCTTTTTTTAGTAACTTTTCAAAAACGTATTTGACATTTCAAACCTTTTGGTAATCATTTCTTTTTCTTTATTATATTCTGTCATTTCGGGTGATTTATCTTCTTAACATAGATAATAAAACTAATTTTTTTATTCCAGTTCTTCCCAAACAAGCAGTAAACAAACGTATTTTAAATTCCTGCAGCTATTAATTGTAAACTATTTTTGAAGTTATGAATTCAATCCAAACATTCAAAATGAAATCAAATGGTTTTGTTTTAAACTTAAATGAAAATAAATGAATTTTACTCTTTATATTTGTTGTCTATTTTTCTGGTTTTTAATCAAATCAATTTAAATTTCTTAATAACTATTTACTAATAACTATTCGAAAACTTATTTGACATTTCATACCTTTTGGTAATGATTATTTTCTTTATTATATTCAGGATGACTTATCTTCTTAACATAGATAATAAAACTCATTATTCATTTCCAGTAAACAAACCAGTATCTTAAATTAATGCAGTATCTGATTTCACCTTCGTACTAACTTCCATATTTAGGGCCAAAAAATTCAAAAATGACTAAGACTAAAGATTTTTAATTTAAATGAAAGTTTATTTAGTTTTACTGAGATTTACTGATGCATTTGTTGCTTATTTTTCAGGTTGTTAATCTAATCATTCTATTAAAAAATTTTTAAACTATTTGAAAACTTAATTAACATTTCATACTTTCTGGTAATTATTTTTTTCTTTATTACATTCAGGGTGACTTATCTTCTTAACATAGATAACAGAACTCGTTATTCATAGCAGTTCTTCTCAAACAAGCAGTAAACAAACGAGTATCTTAAATTCCTGCAGTATCTGATTTTACCTTCGTATCAACTTCAATATTCAGCATATAATACCACAGTGAACAATGCCATTACTGTAAGTGCTTCCCTTTGCCATGCCACTGCTGTCTCACCGACGGGGCGTCGGTCGGGGAAGATGTCACCCGACTCGCGCGAGTGGACGACGAGGGGACCCTCCCTCTTCCTCATTAGAGAGGATCCTCGCCCATTAATCAGAGAAGAAGGGAACGCAGAAATGCGCGTATTGTCCGACAGCGCCTTCTGCCCGGAATGCTGATGAGGCGAGACGCATGCGTGGGAATTTATTCATGGGCATCATCCTTCTTCGCATCGTCAACAAATCATCTATTACGTCTTAAGCGTTGCAAGTTTTATTCGTTTTATGCAAGTTACTTTGCTTGGATATATACTTTCTTGAATGTATACCAAGATATGTTGCTTGGATATATACCATCTTGAATGTATACCCAGACATGTTGCTTTGGATATATACCTTCTTGAATGTATACCAAGATACGTTACTTGGGTATATACCTTCTCGAATGTATACCAAGATACGTTACTTGCATATATACCTTTTAAATGTATACAAGATACTTTACTTGCATATATACCTTCTTAAATGTACAACAAGACACGTTGCTTGCATATACACTTTCTTGAATGTATACCAAGATACTTTACTTGGATATATACCTTCTTGAATGTATACCAAAGTACGTTCTTGGATGTATACCAAGGTACGTTCTTGAATGTATACCAAAGTAAATTCATGAATGTATACCAAGACACGTTGGCTGGATATATAATTGTGTCCAAAAAGTAAGACCAACTTTAGTCCTGCCATGCAGGACCTGCTGCTGACGGTGTTGGGTCCTCAATACCATTTCTTCAGTAATTAATATCTCTGCATTATTTGAGCAACTTAAAAAGCAACTAAATTACAAAATAAAAAAATTCGATATACTACTGTACCCAGAAAGTAACACCAATTTTCAATTTAAAATTCCCGGGACTTATGGAATTTCAATTTCTTTTCTATTTTAGGCTGCTGGAACTGTTCTTGACATCTGTGTGAAATTTGACGTCAAACTATTCATTAGTGTTTGAGTTGCGCTTGGCTTTGTGAAACGCTCAAACCGATTCCGGCAATTTTTGAAATGTCTAAATTAATTGAGCAAAAACTTGCATTCAATTTTGTTTGTGGTAACGTATAGAATGTTGCAGAAGGCATTCGGTGAACATTCCTATATTGGAAAGAAATGAACAAGTTTAAACAGTTCAAAGAAGTCAGAAAACGCGTTGCAGAGAACGCGACGAAGAGCCCTTTGGTCGACCAACCTCAACCGACGAAGCTCACGTCCAAAATATTACAGATTTGGTGCTTGCAAACCGTCGATTTACAATTGGAGACCTTGCTGATGATGTTAGAATTTCAAAAGGATTGGTCAATTCTATTTTGGAACTCAAACGCGTCGATTGGTACGGAATCACTAAATGCGCCAAATCTCGATTGATACCGAAAACACTAAATGTGCCAGTTCACACTGCATTGATACTTCGTGACTTTTTTGCCAAAAATGAAACCCATATCGTTCCACAACCACCGTATTCACACCGTGCGACTTCAGACTATACCCTCAACTCAAAAGAACTCTCCGGGGATACCGTTTTGAGTCAATTGAAGAGATTCAACTTGAATTGTCAAGCGTTTGAAGACCATCCCTGCTGATGACTTTTTATCATGCATTGAGGATTAGAAAAAAAGTTGTCATAAGTGCATTGTGTCAGGAAGGGATTACTTTGAAGGCGATGAAATAAATTTGGAAACGTACTTGTTGAAACGTACTAAACTCGAAGGATGCTGCTACTACTACTACTACTACTACACCACACCACACCACAGTGCTTAGAACTGAGTTGCCCCTATACAGTTTAGGAATAATGTCGGTGAAATGAATGAATGCAAGAGGGAGGCGAAAAATTTTGCATAATTCACTTTCGGAGGTACCGATGCTGAACAAAGAGGAAAATTCTTACAAAAACAGAAGAGAATATCAAAAATTAGGTAAGATATTAGAAAAATTCAAAGCAATGTAATACAATAAACACTATATAGGAGAATATACAAATCAGAGAGCGGAAGGAATATTCATCAAAACAAAATTAGAAAAAGAGTAATAGCTAATAAATAAATAGACAGTAGATGCAGTTGCTGCAAAATTATGAACAATGAAAATAAAAAAGGCAGGAAGATATTACATACAAGGTACGTAACTAGATATTTAGTATTCACATAAAAATTAGGGTTGTATAAATTAGAATCTATATGAAGTAGAATAACGAATTGTTTCAAATTTAGTGTACCCTAGATATATGCTCATATTGTATATACCCACTTAAATTATATTATAAAGCAAAATTTCCTTAAATGCATACACAAGCAAAAAATTGTTTTGTAAAACAAATTCCCCTTAAATATGCAAACGTTGTACGATTTTATTACCTTAAATATATACACAAGTAAAAATTATTTTATAAAAATAATTACCTTAAATAATACACAATCATTAATTATTTTATAAAATAATTACCTTAAATAATACACAATCATTAATTATTTTTATTATTTTATACAGAATTACCTCAAATATTCAAACACAATATATACACACACGTAGATTATTTAAAAAGTAAAATTATTTTAAATATACCGCAAAATATGCATGCACACACTTAAATTATTGTAAGAAACAAAATGATAAGTATTCACACAGCATGCGTAAACAGATGTTAATTGTTTTATAAAGCAAAATTACTCTGCTTGTAAATACATTCACACACACAGAGTAAAATAAATAAATAAAAAGAAAGCCTGTTACATTATACAAAAGATGGTTTGACCGAACGATGCTACTAAAAATTACAGGCTTCTAAATATGCTACATTTTTTAAAATTTTAAATGTTCTCATTTTTAAAAATCTTTCGCCAAAATTCATCGTCAAACATTACTATTACGCCAACATTAGTAGCCAAACAGCGGTTACGTCAAAGTTTATTCCTGTAAGTGTTTTATTGCCAACATTTATCGCTTTATCTCCAAACTATTTTACTGAGCGAATTTTGCTTTTTAAATTGCTTTTACGCCAAAAGTTGCTTTAGTGCCAAATTTTATCACTAAAAATGTTTATTTCTTGAATACTTTTGCGCCATATGGTATCACTTTTACACCAAAATTTAGCACTATCATACCAAAAACATTTGCACTATCTTGCCAAAAGTCTTTACACCAATTTATATCGCTTTATCGCCAAACTTTTAAAACAATTATGGGAAAATTTTAATGTTTTTCTTTTTAAGCCACATTTTACCGCTTAAAAAGCCAAAATATATCATTATTTTGCCTACGTTATATTCTAAATTGCTTTTACGCCAAATTTAATAGCTTTATCCAAATTTAATAATTTTATTACGCCACAATTATTCGCTAATACGCCATTTTGCTTTTCTTTTCTATTATATCTTTTTTGATATAATAGAAAAGAAAATAGTTCATGTTGTTAACAAATGCCAAATTCAAATGATGAAAAAAAAAACAACAAAGAATAATTTACATTTTATTCTGATATATCCTTTTTTTTCAGGCGACAATGATCTTTTTATTGCTTACTAAAACCTGTCCTTATCAAATGAACGAATAAAACACGAAGAACAACATGATAAAACCACTGAAAAAATTAAATACGTACCAATTACGTACTATACGTTTTTCTTCTGTAAACTAACGTTCTAAAATTTAAAAAAATTACATTTTTTTGCCGCAAATTTAAATAACGGTTTGCCACAAAATCTTAATTATACATAAAAGAAACATCACCAAACCGCAGGACAATTTAATGCGTTAGTTCGACGTTTTCGCCGTAAACTAACGTTCTAAAAATAAAAAAAAAAGAACATTTTCTCGCGAATTCAAACAACAGTTGTTATAAAAACCTTAATTATTTCAACAGCAATAAAAAAATATTATTTGATAATCCAATAAAAGTTAATAATAAATTAAAAATCGTTTTTCTTGCTTGTTTTGTATTTTCATGAGTGGCAACATCATAAATATTGTTTATTTTCTGTATCAGTGGCAGACATACGTTATAAGAACAATCTCATAATAATCTATAATTTATTCGGAATAAATATTTAAAAGAATATATATTTATGTTCTTTATTTACTATAACTTAAGAATTCTGTAAATAAACATGAAAGTACAATAAAATAGTCATTATGCTATTCGGAAAAAGAAGTTAAGAATTCCTCTAGAGTATTGTAACTCTAAAGAAATTGGCAAAATATTCCGGGTTCCAAGATTGGCGACTTTCTCTAGATTTTAACCAATAGTTTTTAATGTAATAAATCAAAATTTTAAATTTCATGATATTGAAAGAAAAACGAAATGAAAAAGTTCCACAATAAATATTAGTTCTTCCAAAACTGCTTTGCATGATGTTTATCTGACTGTCACCTCTAACATGTAAACGATTCATCCGCTTCCGCTTATAAAACGGATATTTCAAGGCAATATAACAGATGCCTGACATTTGAAAAAATATTAATAATTTGACGATAAACAAAAAATACCTGTTGTGAGCAAGAATTTTAAGTATAAAAATAACAGCTGTAATTTTAATAGATTAATTTATAAAGAAAATCGAATTGTTATTATTGAAATAAGTAAACAGCTTTTGTTCTTTAAAAAAAGTTCTCAGTCTTGAACTGTTAAGATTTTAAAATAAAAAATTCTATTCAACAAAATTAAATAAAAAGAAAAATATTGGTAAAAATCTAGAATCCTATACCCTTTGTTAAATGCATAGCTAGGATGCCAATTTTTACACAATGATGAATGCCGTATTACTTTTCACGGTAAAACGATATTACGCCAAAATCCATCAAGGGATGCCAAGTCGCCAAGTAAGCAAACAAAATGTCTGCCAAAGTTCAGGGACTTTGTAAAACACTATTTAGTCAAAATTCATTACCAAAAGTCGCTATTACGCCAACATTAATAGCCAAACAGCTATTACGTCAGATTTTATTCCTTAAATTGCTTTTAAGCCAAATTTTATCGCTTTAATGCCAAATATTTTACTGTCCAGCCACATTTTTTTTTTTATGAAGTGCATTTACTTCAAAATTTATCGCTTTTATCACCAAATTTTTAAGAGAAATTTTATTTTTTAAAGGCCTATTCAAAAATATTATCGATTTAACGTTAAAATATTTTAGTATTATTATGGCAGAATTTTAATCATTTGCTTTTACACCAAACGTAATCGCTTTAACGACAAAATATATCACTAATATGCCAAAATTTTATTCCTAAATTGCTTTTAGACCAAATTTTATCAGTTTAACGCCAAATTATTATGTGGAATTTTGTTTTTGCTAACTCACAAAAATGTATCAACAATAATAACAATAACAATACTAATCGCTATTGTGATAAAAATTTCGCTAATACGCCAAATTCTTTTTTTCCAGTTATGTTTTTTCAAAAATATTTCATGTTGTTAAAGCCACCAAATTCGAATGATAAAACTATATTAATAGAAAAGAAAGAATATTTTTCTGATATATCCTTTGTTGGAGACGAAAATGAAGTTAGGTTTTAATGTCTCATTAAAACTGTATCCTTTCACACACATCAAATGAATGAAGAAAACAAGAACAACAAAACACCATAAAAAATTAAATCTAATTAACCACTGAAAAATTAATACGTTTTAGCGGCCTTTTCCTTCAGTGAACTAACGTTCTAAAATTAAAAATTTAATTTTTCCGCCGGAATTCAAATAATAGTTGCCACAAAACCTTAACTATGTCAACAGCATTAAAAAGAAAATAATTATTTGTTTATTAAACATAAGTTATTAATAAAATAAAAATCGTTTTTGTTAATTGTTTTCAATTTTCATGACTGGCAACTTTATAAAAGTTTATATTCTGTATCAGTGGCCGACATACGTTATAAGAGCAATCTCATAATCAATAATTTATCGGAATAATTATTTAAAAGAATATATAGTTCTGTTCTTATTCACTATAATTAAAAATTTTTCAAAAAAAAAAAAAAAAAAAAAAAAAAAAAAAAAAAAAACAACTATCAAAGTAGCTATAAAATAGTCATTATATTGTTTGGGAAAAAAATTACGAATTCCTGTAATTACAATTTTGTAATCCTACTGGCGACTTCTTCAGGGGTACAATTACAATTCTGTAATTTGTCTCTGTTTCTGCTTCCACTATTTATTTGGAGACAATACCCTTAATTGGTTAAATAATACACAACTTTATCTGTTTTTCATTTATTGTTGTTATTTTTAAGGGGAAGAAAGATTAAAATTTGTGCTATTATTACAAAATATTATCGTTTCTTTCGATTACTTTAAAATTGAAAGTTTTATTTCCTTAAATATCATTCTTACGAATAAAATTATTTTTATAGAATAAGACCGTTTTCCACAATTTTAAAGTAAAATTTCGTATTTTGTATGCATTCACTTTTTTTTACGAAACGGTGAATTTTTATATTCCATCAAGAACAATAAATTCAAGAATTATATACGAAACATTTTTTTTTATATCAAAATAAAATAATCCAATACATATTTTGATATTAAAATTTTATAATCCGGATAAATCATGTTTAGGATCAATTGTTCAAATCGTTCAAATTTATTCTTTTACATAAGTCCACACATTTTTGTTTATAATAATTGAAGCATATCAAGTAAATAAGCTTAAAAATATTCCGATTTATCAGCAAATAAAATTCAATTAAAAGTCCTTTAAAATGACATTTAAAATTATATAATTTCGTTTAAGTCGATCTATACGTTCAATTGTCGACTCACTTCCTATTTCCTTCAGCCAACTTGGAGAGAAGGAAAATTGAACGAATCAAATAACGAATCTCGGAAATGACAAAATAAACGAAGATGATCGCGGAAAAGATGACTCGGATTAAATTCACAAAGTAGCAAAACAAGATAACAAACCTTTTAAGGGATCATTTGATAAAACAGAGAGATAATTTAAATGCGATGTAATAGTCTTTGCTAAGTAACCGCAATCACAAAAATATTTTTACTCACTTTTTTTTGTTGTTGTCACCAGATATTGTGAACGTGCTTTTCATTCTAACAATTAAATATTAAGATTTTTTTTCTTTATGTACGTTTTCAATGAGGATTTGTATTCAAAACATCTTTTTTTATAAGAATAGCTTTAAGACAAGCAAAATACTAAAAATAATAATAAATAAATAAATAAATAAATAAAACATTATTTTGATTATTTATTGATGATTTTAAAAAAAAGATATTATTTAAATTTACACTACTGGCCATTAGAATTGCTACACCAGGAAGAAATGCAGATAACAAAATGATATTTATTGGATAAATATATTATGTTGAAATAACATGTGATTAAAGTTTCAAGAAATTTGGATGCATAGATCCTGAGAAATCAGTACCCAGAAAAACCACCTCTGGCAGTAATAACAGCACTTATACGCATGGGCATTGAGTCAAACAGAGTGGATGGCATGTGCAGGTACAGATGCCCATGCAGCTTCAATACGATACCACAGCTCATCGATCGTAGTGACACTTCAACGCGACGATGTTTTCCAAGAAACGATCCTTTTGAAATTGCAACATCTTCAGCAAGGTCTCTAATTGTAAATCGACGGTTTGCAAGCACCAAATCTTCGTCTTCAGCGCGTTCTCTGCCTTCTTTGGTGTGTTTATACCACTTGTAAACATTTCTTTCCGATACAGTAATGCTCACCTCATGCCTTCTGCAACATTCTATATGTTTTCTCAAACAAAATTGAATGCAAGTTCTTTGCTCAATTAATATAGATATTTCAAAATCCCCGGAATCAATTTGAACATCTCACAAAGCCAATCGTAACTCAAACACTAATGAATATTTTGGCGTCAAATTGAAAATTGATCTTACTTTTTGGACACAGTAGCATAACGAAGAAAGTGAAATACTGTTTACAAATACCAAACATTATTTCTTATGGTTTGCATAATGGGTTCCATTGCTATGATTGACGATTGGATCATTTTCATAGTGAAACAATTACTTTTAACTAGATAGAGTTGCTTTTATCCTAACCTTAAGTGTCAAACGCTGCAATAAGTGTGTGTAGGTTTCGCCAAGTGATTTTTTTATTTTTTAAAATATAATTATATGCCATCTATTGGGTGGTCCATTAGTATTTGCCCATTGTTTTTAATGTGGATTACTTTTAAAAGTGCAGTGGTCTTCACAGTAATGAATAAACGTAAAAAATTCGCTGGATTTGAGCATATGTAGAGCTTCTACAAGCCCACAATGTCATCTAAAATATTACTTAAACATTGTTTTTTTGGATATATTAACAGTTTCAGCTTTCTCAGTCAGCTGAAAAAGCTGAAAGAAAATTCTACCATATTGCAGCATGATTTCATGGATCTTTTCTATAATTTAAAGAGTCATCACTTCAACAGAGAGTCTGGAAAGAGGTTCGTCTTTAATACTCGCACGAGTTTTAAATTAAAAAACCCAGTGTTTTATCGTTACATATGATGGAGAAGTGTCTTTTAGTGTCGAGCTAATTTTTTGTTTGATCTGAAGGTGTCAAAGGAAGTATATGGTACAAATGGAAGTATTTTATAGCAGTTGATTTTATAGCAGTTGGATTTTTCCTATGAAAGTAGCTCTATACTTCTTGATTAAAACGCTATCAAACGTATACTAAATAGCGATTGCCCAGAAATTTTATGTATGAACTAGCAACGGATGGCATTATAGATAACCAGTAAGATATTCAATCAGGAGTGGCCAACCCAAATGATCTTTCGGACCACTTTGAAATGCATCCTTACTCCGCGGGCCACATATAAAATTATATATCCCCCTATTAGACTTAGAACCACTACAGACATTATTTTGGAGTGAAAAGTTGAAACTCAATGAGTTATTATTTTTGTGTGTTACTATTATTCTTACATGTAAACATAGATAATATAATAATAATGATACTAAACGCACATTGTAAAGAAATATATGATACTAAAAATGAAATATAAAAAATACATAAATATAAATGAAATGAAAAAAAAAACATGAAATTATTAAAAAATATTTATTTCACTAGTGTGATATGTGTTTCTCCACTCTTTCACTTCGCGTTTGAAAATTGATCCCAATTTGGGTATTTGCACATCGTAATTAGTGTTTCAGGTTAGCATCCGTTATTGTGTTGGTCAATTTCATTTTCGAAAGAAACGATTCGAAGGTATAAGTTGCGTATGGGGGGATGCGTATCTAGGGATGTCCACCGATTCTCTGAGGTCTCTTAAATCCTCTTCTTGTATTTTCCGAGGTGTATTGGCAGCGAAGGAACAGTGTAAAGAAAATGAATTACCCTTTAGAAAAATAAAAATTGAAAATAATAAAAAATTAGTATGAAGGGATAAAGTGATATAAAATACAAAAATGTTAGTAAATATAAAGAGAAATAAAAATAAAGTGAAACATAGAACCTGTTATATTAGATGTTCCAAGATGCACGTGCATCATGAGTTCATAAGAATATAATTTAATTATTCCGCGAACTCATAATTGTAAACTCATCAAATAAAACACGCACTATCTGTCCTATATTCGCACAAATATTATTTTAAAATCAATGTAAATTTTTCTCATTATTTCGACAGTTCATTTTTGAATATAGGGATGCACATATAATGTATTTCGTTTAATATATTGTTTTTCACTACTTTGGCCATTATAAAATAAATATATTTTGTAAAAGTGTGATACATCTCACGGGCCGGAAAATGTACAAGGCGGACCGCGGGTTGGCCATCCCTGGATTAGATATTGCTGATTCCATCTCTAATTGAAATCTGAAATTTATCAACTCCCTTCATGCAAGGATTTTTCAAGGGTGGGTGAAAAAAAAAAAGATCTAAAATACTAATTTTTACCCACTTAACTGTAACGATAAATATTTTTTTAAACTCAATTTAAACATTTTTACTCAAATAAAATTTTGTAAAGAAGAATTTTAAAACCAATATAACGAATAAGCCATTTAATATTTGAATGTTTAAGTGAATGTTAATGTTTTTAAAATTTTATTGTTATAAAAGGGCATCAAATTATAATCTCTTCACTCATGTTTTCTTTTTCTTTTTTTCTTTTCTTTCTTTTTTCTTTTTTTTTTTTGTTAAAGTAAAAAAATAAAAAAATAAATAAATCTTAATGAGGCATTTTATATTGTAATTGTTTACCCACTAATGACAAGATGTTTATTCTCGGCAAACTCTAAAGAAAAAAACTTTTTTTTTCGACAAGCATGATTGATTGCAAGAGCAGATGAGAATATTTTAGAATTAGTTATCAACATTCTTTTTTTAAAAAAAGTACCATATATTTAAATAATATCAGTGATCAATGTCAGGTTACAATTTTCGTTTGCTTGATAACTGGTTTCGATAACACTGCCATCTATTGAACAATGCAGAAACATTACCTTAGGTTAATTTTGGTGCTGCCATCTAGTGATCATATTAATAACAATTTATGAAGAAGTTTTTAATTAATCATAAATCTCACACATTCATTCTAACAACATACTTAGAATAAATTAAAAAACTTTATACAGGTGAATAGAAAATAATACTATTTTTATATTTATAAAAATATCTTATTATACGAATTCATGTTAAAATTTACAAAAATATATATAAATTATAAAAGAACAGGATTAGATACTAAAAGATAAATAAAAATATTTTTTTCTCAATTTATTGATATATTTATTAAAATATTGACCAATAAAAAGTATTGTAAAATTATATAAAAGTGTTGTATAATAATATATAATATATATATATATATATATATATATATATGTTGTATATTATATAAGTGTTGTATTTTTTTTTCCCCATCATTACTAATTAACAAAAACTCATTGGAAAAATTTTTATCATTTTCTCAATGTTTATTTTCATTAATATTAAAATATTTTTTTTTTTAAAAAACACAAATGCCTATTTTTTAAATATAATTTTCTCTCTTTATAGCTTTTGTGAATTTCTCTCTTAAATTATGTTTTTAAGCTGAAGTAATAATAAGTAATAAGCTTTTATATAAACAGGGTTGTTATAATTTAAGTCCCACTTTCAAAATGCTGTAAAAAAGGATCACTCTTCACAATGAGTTCAAATTTGAACTGAAGATACTTGAAGAAGGGAAAAATGCTACGTCATCAAAAAGATCCAAAGTGTGTTAATAGATGGCGCTGAAGCGGCATAAAAGAAAATTAATTCGGCTGCCAGTTTATATTTTGAAACGAAATGACAATGTATTTGGCATGAGTTGTACATTAAACCAACCGTAGTGTATCCTAATTGTGTGCTTGGTTGTTTCGGGTTTGTGACGAAAAAAAATGACTTTCAAATCATTCAACAGTTGTGACACTATTAGTGGAAAGCCCATCCATCACGGTAAAGGTCATACCCAATTAGATGGGAAATATCGGTGGAATTTTTTTTTATGCCATACCGTTCCCCCTTCCTCAAGTATCTTCATTTCAAATTTTAACTTTGAAATCAAGATAGTGGTAGTGGTAGTGGTTTATAGTGGTTCTTTTTTAACAGCATTTTGAAAGTGGGACTTTAATTATAATCATACTGTATATCTCTCAGTTGGTGTAATCTTGGTTTTATCTAATTGAATTATAAAGTAAAATGTTTAAATTCACTGTTATCGCATTTATGTTACTTTTTTATATATAAAGACAGAAATTTATCTATATCTGTTCTCTGATTTATGTATATTTATTCTTAAAAGGTCAAATTTTTCTTTGATTTTATTACATTTTTTTTATCTGGTGTACGAAATAATTCTTATAATTTACTTTTGATTAAATATAACCTATCTTTTTTTTGTTCCCGCCAGCCAAAAGTTTAATGTTAAAAAGGAATTGTGAATGAGAAATGAACGTCATAGCTGTTAATGAGGTTTTATTCACATTGTGATTAAATGATTAGAAAAGGAATGCCCTTTATGTGGTAGAAAACGTTAATGTTAGAAATTTGTGCTGAAAACTTTAAGCTAATTATGCATTAGAACTTCAAAAAAATGTATGCAACAAATTTTTTTAATAAAAGATATAGTATTATTTTAACTGATGTATTCTCGAAAATGTTATCCTAATTGTTAACTTAAAATTTGTATTTTTTTTTTTTTTTTACGAAATATGAGTCTTACACTTATATATTATTTTAACTGATGTGTTCCTTAAAATGTTATCCTAATTTTTAACTTGAAATTCGTATTTTTTTTAAATGTTTTATTTAAACACTTATAAAACATTATTATTATTTGAACTGGGCATGATGTTACAATATGTAGCAAACAACATTTACTTTAAGGAAAAAAATTGGTATATATATTTTTTCCTTTCTTTATTGGTAAGGCAGTTCCTTAATAAAATTTTTATGACATTTGTCATTATTAGTGAATTTTCAATGTTTTATAATTTGATCAAACATTTTCTGCGTTTTTTTGAAGTACATCAATTTAATATTATGGGAAAATTCCCTTAAAACTTAAATAGAATATGACTAATATTCAAAATGACATTAATTATATATAATATTTAAAATTTCTTTCAATTAATCCTTTAAATTATTATTATACCGCATCTACAGAATAGAGAATGCTAATAATAATAATAATAATAACTGTTGTAAATGTTATTTTATTTTTTTAATCTGTAGATGGCAGCAGTAACACTGGACAGAAATGTTGATTATGAGAGATTGATAAACGATAGATGGAACCATGAAATTTCTTCGTTTTTTTTTTCGTCAAGCATGATCTTCAGATTGTAGGTAAATTAACTGATATTCCATTATTTTAAATGAAAGACATATTTAGGATATCTAGATCAGGGATGTAACTTTAACTAACAATGATTGAAAAATATTCAAGGCGAACCCGCGGCCAGCCTTGAATATTTTTCCGCCCCCGTGAGATTTATCACACTTTTACAAAATATAGTTATTTCATAATGGGCGAAGTAGTGAAAACCAATGTATTAAAAAAATACATTATGTGAACATTCCTATAGTCAAAAATGAACTATCGAAATGATGAAAAAAAATGAACTTTGGTTTTAAAATAATATTCTTGCGAATATAGGACAGATATTGCCTGTTTTATTGATGAGTTTACAGTTATAAGTTCGCAGAATAATTAAATTATATTCTGCGAACTCAAGATGAGTGGAGAAACAAATGTAGCATTAATAAAATAAATATTTCTTAATGATTTCATTTTTTTATTTTATTTATATTTATGTATTTTTTATATATATTTTATTTTATTGCTACATATTTCTTTTTTACAATGTGTGTTTAGTATCATTATTATTATGTTATCTATCTTGACATGTAAGAATAACAGTAAACACAAAAAATAGTAATTCATTATGTTTCAATTTTTCACTCCAAAAGAATGTCTATAGTGGGTCTAAATCTAATATAGGGATATATAATTTTATATGTGGCCCACGGAGTTATGACACATTTCCAAAGTGGCACGTAAGATCATTTGGGTTGGCCACCCCTGTTCTAGATCAAGCATTTTCCATCTCTTCAATTTATCAGCCTAATTCGCACTGGTTAATTACATAACATATGGAATAGAATCAACTCGCCGAAGTAATACTTTCCTACCAAGATGTCAAAAGATAGGTGGTGTCAAGAGAAAATTTGATCTTCGCCATGTCTCAAATATTCTCCTGAAAATTTATCTTTTGTCATTTTTACTAATGCAGCTTAATTTTTATTATTTTGCAGGACAAGTATATATATATATATATATATATATATATATATATATATATATATATGTAGGATTTGTTTGTGAGGTAATCAGCAGGCGGCGATATATCACGGTGGCTTGTCTTTGGCAGAGCCTGCTTACAAGGTGGGGGAGTATTCAACTTTGAACTCTGATCCCACGAGAAGGGGACAGATTTCCGTAGAGGGAGAAAGAAGAAAAGAACGCTGGCGGACAACGAAAGGAGCGAGATAGGGCAGGCTGCGTCAAGCAGCGAGATAATATGTTTAGCACATAATTAATAACTAATGTAAACATCATTGTAAAATAGCGTGTGATTAAATGGCTTTATTTAAAGAAACATCGCATTACTTCATTGTGCCTGTCAAATCCCCTAGACACCCACTGCAAAAGTTCAACCATTGTTAGACTGGTAGAGAAGTCTACCGAAATTGTGGGCTCGACCCCGATGAATCTATTGAAAGCGGCTGAAGTCTATATATATATATATATATATATATATATATATATATATATATATATATATATATATATATATATATATATATATATATATATATATATACACTATGTGGAAGAAAGTGAAGGGACATGACACTATAACGACATAAGCCCATATTTATTAAAATTAATAGGAGGTAGGGCCTCTTTTGGCTGCGATCACAGCTGCAACCCTTCTGGGCATGCTTTCCACTAAATTAGCCATAGTGGCAAGAGGAATTTCCTTCCAAATGTTTAACAGGAATTTCCATAGTTCAGGCTTGCTTTTGGGGAGTGGAGTGCAGGCTCTCAACCGATGGTCCAATTCGTCCCAGAGATGTTCAATTGTGTTAAGATCAGGGCTCTGCGCCGGCTACTCCATGCGTTTAACGTTGTTGTTCATATACCAATCAAGAGTCCTCCTTGCAACATGGCATTTTGCGTTGTCGTCTTGATACCAGCAATCATCCATACCGTACGTTGCCCACAAGGTAGGCAGGACATGATTGTCGAGAATATCACAGTATCTATCGGCATTCATCGCACCATCAACCTACACCAGTGGGCCAGCCCCATACCAGGAGAAACAGGCCCACACCATCAATCCTCCTCCGCCAAACTTTACAGTTGGGACGACACACTCGGGCAAAAGGTGTTCTCCTGGTAAACGCAATACCCAAACACGTCCATCGGAACAGAAAAGGGTAAATCGTGACTCGTCACTCCAAAGGACGCGTTCCAAGTAAGGTGGTCTTTGGCCCATCGAAGGCGCGCTTTCTTGTTGGTTTTCGTAATCAAAGGCTTATGGGCCGCCGAACGTCCAGTGTAACCTAACTTATGGGCCTCGGCATCTTGACAAAAAACAACTCTAGTCGACTCCACAGAGTATTTATAGGATATGGCTGACACGTGATACCTATTATTGCGCATGTGTCAGCTGTATTGTCGACTTTTCTACTTTTCGAGGGGTGTCCGTCACTTTCTTCCAGATAGTGTATATATATATATTGTAAATTTATTTTGCCAGTTACAAAAGATCTAAAATGATGGCCAATCTGATGATCTGATGGCCAATTGGCTGAGGCTCTGGCCGTTGTTACTATAAACTTCAGGTTCCAATCAAGGTTCCAGGTAAGTGTCCACAGCAAAAAGATATGGTATATTACAATTTTTTTGCGAACAGATTATGTAAGAACTCGAAAATTTTTTTAATGAAATTTCAAAAGTTGCTTTTTGTCAATGAAATGAAACAACTTAAGCATTAAAAGTATTCTAACCGTTGTAAATAAAAAAAATCCTGTATAGTTACAGAACTTATACTAAAGGTTAAAAAAGAAAGTTACAAAGAAATGGAATTTAACACTTGTACCTGTTATCCGATATCAATAAATTGAATAATATTCATTTCATAAAATTTGGACTTGCATGACATTGATATTGAAACATCTTTATTTAAGTACATTTTCGTTTCTTTAATTGTAGATTAAATTAACTATTTATACCTTTTCGTACTTGCATGTTAAACTGTTTTATACGGGAATTTAATTAGAGTTGACATTTTTCCGTACATATTGGTTTAAAATGTTACTTGAAAGCATTTCAAGTGTTAGTTGTTATGAATTCTTTTGTTATTCATGAAAAATGTGAAAATTTGATGCAAAAATATATTTTTTATAACACAAGCTTTATCAATTTATTAAAAAGCTACTTGTATGAATGAACACTAATTTTGTAATACTCTATCGTAGAGCAATTTTAAGATACTTTAAAACTGCTTCTTTATTGAATTCAAATAACATTTAACATGGACAAATACAGAGGGATTATAATTAAAGTCCCACTTTCAAAATGCTGTACTAAAGAACCACTCGTCACAAGGAGTTCAAATTTGAACTGAAAATACCTGAAGAAGGGGGAAACGGTATGGCTACAAAAAAAAAAAAAAAGAGTTCCATCGATTTTTACCATCCAATTGGGTATGATCTTGCCGTGGCGGATGGGCTTTCCACTAACAACCGTTGAATGACTTCCTTCTAAGAACCGAAACAGTCAAGCGCATTGAACATTACAGTTGGTTTAATGGGCAACTCATGCCAAATACGTTGTCATTTCGATTCAAACTATCACTGGCAGCCAAATACACTTTCTTAACTCCGCTTACAGCGCCATCTATTAATAACACTTTGGAAGTTTTTTTTTTGATGCCGTACCGTTTATCCCCTTCTTCAAGTATCTTCAGTTTAAATTTGAACTCATTGTGACGAGTGGTTTTTTTTGCAGCATTTTGAAAGAGGGACTTATATAAAGTGGGATAATTATAATCACCCTGTATATTGGTATAATTTCATATTATAGTTTTTGTGAAACCTTATAAAACATAATAATATTAAATCATTCATCTGTCTATTTAGAATGATTTCTCTCCATTAAGAAAGCTTAATACACGATTCCTGTAAATTATATATTATTATTTTTAGTTTTCAATTTAAATTAATATACAAATAATTTTAAATGATTAAAAAAAAAATCATTATAATGCATCACTAACACATAAATAACAGTTTTAAAAGAAGCAAAATTGTATCATTATTATATTAAAGAGGTATATTCATTAAAAAATTTCTTTCAAATATAATTAAAACAATCTTTCAAATTGTATTGCCAAATAATTCAGTTCTCTTTTAAATGCATTACGAATTAAATGACAGCGCCATCTAATTTTCGGAAGTGCAACTAACTCCAGTTAATTGTAGACAAACCTAATTATTTCATACCTTTTCATACCTGTATGTTGAATAATTAAACAGTGCTGCCTTTTTACCTTAAATATTGGTTTAAAATGTTATAGATAATTGAAAACCTTTCAGGTATGAGTTGCTATGAGTTATTCATGGAAAATGTGAAAATTCAATAAGTTTCTTTCAAATATAATTAAAACAATTCTTCAAATTGTATTACCAAATAATTCAATTCTCACTTAAATGAAAAACGAATTAAGTGACAGCGCCATCTAGTTTTCGAAAAAGAGCAACCAACTCGTGCAAAGAAAAAGTCATCGCGTTGAATGGGGAAGAAAAGGCGAGAGATTTTGAGCTGTCATATCGCATCAACAACTCAATCTCTCACTTAAACTCTCCGCCGCTCTGTTGGTAGTGTTCTCTTTTGCGGTCTAACACAGAGGACTCAGGGTGGGGGTGAGAATGACTTGCATGTCGCTCCGATTTCGAATGCACCCTGATGTAAATAGCATCTTCAGCAGGTGGAACCGTTTCTCAGAGAAATGCATGAGAGAGAGAGAGAGAGAGAGCATAAATTTATTTGTTAGTAATCGTCATCGTATATCGCTCATAAACGGAGGAAAGAGCATGATTCTATCTTAAATTAATTAAAGCAATCGTATTTTTTTTTTAATTTTTCTTTAATACAGTAATACCAATTTTTACCCATAAAATTGTGAGTAATATTTTGCTTCCTTGATTCCTTTTTTTTCGTGTCCTTGATAAGTTTTTCATTTCTTTGATAATTTTCTTTCTTGTCCTTGGTCAGTTTTCCATTTCTTTGGACACTTTCATTCATGATTAGTTTTTCATTTCCTTGATCCTTTCGTGTCCTTGATCAGTTTTCCATTTCCTTGCTCATTTTCTTTCATGCCCTTGATCTTTTCATTTCCTTGGACACTTTCTTTCGTGTTTTTGGCCAGTTTCCATTTCTTTGGTCACTTTCTTTCGAGACCTTGATGAGTTTTTCATTTCCATGGTCACTTTATTTCGTGTCCTTAATCATTTTTTTATTTCCTTGGTCATTTTTCCATTTTCTTGGTCACTTTTGTTTCGTGTCCTTGATCAGTTTTTTATTTCCGTAGTCATGTTTTTTCTTGTCCTTAATTATTTTTTTATTTCCTTGGTCGCTTTCTTTCATATCCTTGATAATTTTCCATTTCCTTGGTCACTTTCTTTCGTGTTTTTGATAAGTTTTTTCTTTCCTTAATCACTTTTTCAATTCCTACCATTAGTTCACACTCTCCCTATATATATCTTGTTCAAATTTTCAATCGTTCATAAAATACTTATTATTCATCCACTCAAGTTCAAATACAATTTTTTTGAACTTGTAGTGGATGACATTTGATGCTAATACATTTTTTTAAATATTAATTCAGACATTAAACAATTAATTTTAGTATTTTTATTTAAGTTGCATGTATCTAATAATAGATGGCGCCAGATGTAAGAGGAAAATTTCAGCTTTTTATTTGCAAAGGACTTTTCTGCAATACAATGAAAAAAATTAGGAATTTACTGAAATTTTTTTTTATATTACTTGTTTTCTTGTTCTTAATCATTTTTCCATTTCCTTGGTCACTTTCTTTCGTGTTCTTGATAAGTTTTTTATTTCCCTGACCACTTTCAACCACTTTGTTTAATTTTTTTAAAAATTTCTTTCACGAATTAATAAGTTTACATAATTAAGTAATTGAGTATTGTAAAATTGTTCTAAAACATCGTCCGGTGAAAGTAAAAACAATTTTATTCCAAAGTGAAAATGAGATTTTTAAAAGAAAATAAATGCTTCTGGTACTCTGTAGCTTATTTTTTTTCTGTTCTACACTTTATAGGAATTATGTAGTTTATTTTTTATTTTTAAGATTGCTGTTAAAAGTTTTGTTCTCACATTAAATTTTAAATTTTGTGGGTAACCTGTATATCGAATCAGTAGATTACATTCATTATTTTTTTTATTTATTTTATTTAAAAACATATATCCTCATCTTTAAAATTTTCCTGTTTTTTTATATACATGGTGATTATAATTAATGTTCCACTTTCAAAAAATTTTTCACTGCTGTATAGTAAAAAAGAACCCCTCGTCTCAATGAGAAGGGGAAAACGGTCTGGCATAAAAAAAAGTTCCACCGCTTTTTTCCCATCCAATTTACACTCATGTCCATAAATTAAGGATAATTCAGAATCACATAGAAATTGAACTCTAAAACAAATATTTCACCTGTAGAATTATCACACACATCTTGAAGAAAAATAGGCAAATTACAGAAACCACCAGATGGCGCGGATAGTACGTCACAATGACGAGAGTGTAAGAGAGGGTATATCAGGAATGGTGGCAAAGAAGTAAAATTGTTCACAAGCGTTTTAAAAGCCTTTCAGTGCAATAACCGCATAGTTATGGCACAAAGGAAGCATTTGGATGATTTTTTACGCGGTAGAATTATCGGACGACTGGAATGTGGACGTACCCAGCTGGAAGTATCCGAGGAACTTCGAATCGCCCAGAGTGTCATCTCCAGGCTTTGGCAACGATTCCAAGATCAGGGTAATGTGAGTAGATGTTACAGCACATGTCGCCCCCGAGTTACTACGCCGAATGAGGACCGGTATTTAGCAGTTACTGCCAAAAGAAACAGACGGAGCACAGCATCAGACCTGACTCGTCAGCTCTCTTCAGCTACCAGTACGACAGTTTCAAGGCAGACCGTGTACAGACGCTTAGGGCACATTGGTTTATATGCTCGTAGGCCTGTCAGATGTGTTCCACTTACCGCAACTCATTGTCGCCTGAGATTAACCTGGAGTAGAGAGCATGCATTGTGGACACCGCAATAGTGGTCTTGTGTGATGTTTTCCGACAAGTCCAGGTTTAGTTTGCAGTCTGATTCTCGCCGAACTTTCATATGGAGAGTGCCAAGTACCCGTTACCACCAAGAGAACACCATTGAACGACACCGTTACGGTGGTGCAGGATGGCTCGTTTGGGGAGGAATTATTCTTGGTTCCAGAACTGACCTGCATGTTCAGAGTGTAACGATGACAGGCCACATCTATCGGGATGTCATTCTGGAACAACATGTACGTTTGTTTCGGGGCACCATGGGTGCTGAATTTCGGTTTATAGATGACAACGCCCATCCTCACCATGCAAATATTGTAGACGAATTCCTTCAATTGGAGGATATCACCCGTATGGATTGGCCAGCATACTCACCGGACTTGAATCCAAGAGAGTATGTGTGGGATATGCTTGGCCGACGAATTGCAGCCCGTCAACCCCCTCCCACCTGTCAACCGGAACTTCGGAGGGCATTGCTTGATAAGTGGTGTAATATTCCCCAAGATCAGATTGATAATTTGATACTCAGCATGCCTAGGCGTTGTAAGGCCTGTATTGCATCGTCCGGGAGACATACTCCATATTAACCATCATACTAACCATGTTATACTGTTTTTTTGTAAATAGGTTCTTTTTTGAAATTTGCTCCAGGGAGTAAAAATCGCAATTTTTAGTATGACCTTGCCGTGGTGGATGGACTTTCCCCTCACAACTGTCACAACTGTTGAATGGCTTGGAAGTAATTTTTCTCTCAAAAATTCGAAACAATCAAGCACTTTTAAAACTGCAATTGGTTTAATATGCAACTCATGTCAAATGAGATGCAATTTCGATTCAAAATATCACTGATAGCCGTATTCACTTTCTTAGGCTGCTTACAACGCCATCTATTAATACACTTTAGAACCGTTTTTTTAGATGAGGTACCGTTTCTCCCTTCTTCAAGTGTCTTCAGTTCAAATTTGAACTAATTTGAAGAGTGGTTGTTCTTTTTTTTTTTTTTTTTTTGACAGCATTTTGAAAGTGAGACTTTAATTATAATCACCCTATACATAGTTACATAAAAATAGAAAATATATAGAAAAGAGAAATGAGGATTCAAAAGTAGAAACATATTGACGAAACGTATGTGAAATAAGTGATTAAATTCAGTTCATTCATCTGCAATTTTATCGAATGGTTTATTCATGCTCACCGTTACATATTAATTCAACTTAAGAGAAACATTTTGAAAACATCTAACGAATCCAAATCGACATATTTTTTTTTACATATTTATAATTTATTTCTTATCTTGATTGACATATTTACGTTTTTGTCCCATGTTATTAGATGTGAAAAGGGTCAATAAGTTCAATTTCATCAAGACTACTAGTTGTGCCGAGGGTCAATAAGTTCAGTTTCATCAAGACTACTATATGTGAAAAAGCTCAATAAGTTCAATTTCATCGAGAATACTGCATCCATTTCATCAAATGATCTCACCGTTGCACATCCATTCAACCTGAGCAGAGTAACATCTTGGTAAAACTTCTAACTAAAGGAATCCAAATCAACCGAAATATTAAAAAATATATAAAAGAATCCGCAGTAGTGTTACTAGCGTCCTTAGCATATCTTCAAGCCACATGTGCCCCTTGGGTAATGCTAAATGAGTAACAGCATCGCAGATCTTGCTTATGTCATGATGATTAACTGTCTGTATTACCAACTGCATTAAAACAACATATAAAAGAATCCAAATCGAAATATTTTTCTTCTACATATTTATTATCTTGATTGACATATTTGCGTTTTTTCCCATGTTACTAGATGTGAAGAGGTTCAATCGATCAAAATCGAGCCCAAACAGTCAGTTCAATTTCACCAAGACTACAGAAAAAAATTATAGTTTAATACACTAAAAAACACGCTTTTAGAGTTAATGAAACTAAAAAGTTAAAAATAAGTTATAGTTAAAAAAGTAAAGAACACGCTTTTAGAGTTAAGCAAACTAAAAAGTAAAAAAATTACTGACGAGAAAATGAATGTCCCTGTTCTAAAAGCGTGGGGTGGTCGATATCCGTCGTTATAATTTTTCACTAGTTTCATTCCGAAATGAAGAGTTAGTTTAAAAATGTCATACAAAGCACCCCACGCTTTTAGAACAGTGACATTCATTTTCTCGTCAGTCATTTTATTCTTATGTTAACAATTATTTTTTACTTTTAGTTTGATTTTTCTAAAAGCGTGTTTTTTTTTAGTGTTTTTAAACTATAATATTTAAATGAGGTCCCGGCACGGAGGACTGGAACTATAGTTCTTACAATAATTTAATTGGGAGTAAAACAAAGGCTAAATGCGAATAGGTCGAGCCAGCCAGGATTCGAACAGGGAATCTCCTGATCCGTAGCCACTGATCCGTTGTGCCCCTGTCCCACGTCGGGCTGAATGTCTTAGGTACTTTCATTCTACAAGGGTTAAATTGCTCTTCATAAGTGAAAATAAAATCACTAATCCTGGCGATCCTAATCATGATGAGATAATAAACTTAACAAAATATTTTAGTGTCGGCGGTCCTTGATAAGTCTACAACGTTTAAATTAAATCTGATCGCTTAAAGTAGGGCAAAATCGAGCACAAAGATTCAGTTACAAACAAACACACAGGTGAAACTAATAAAACGTATTAAAATGTGAAAAAGGTCAATAAATTCAATTTCATCGAGAATACAGCATCCATTCTATCAAATGATCTCACCGTTGCACATCCACTCAACCTGAGCAGGAACATCTAACTAAAAGAACCCAATCGGGCCACAGGAATGAGAAAATACTTTCGGGAGCAGAAATTCCCCCCCTAATGGGCCGGGCCCCTCTTTTCCCTTTTGTAAACTTTCCGCCCGGCCGCCTACGCACACGGTCGCAGGTTGGAAGGTGAAATATCGCGACAGCAGGCTGTTTTTCACTCCCGGGGGTGGAATCTTGATTTATTGTCACCCCCTTCGCTTGATTTATAGGGAGGAAGGGAGTTCAACTTTGATTAAGTTTAGGGAGAGTATTTGCTCACTTTTCTTCTTCTTCGGGAAAAGGGATGCTTTTAAAAGTGTTCGGGGAGGGCTGTTCTGTAAACAAGAAAAAAAAAAAAGAGCGGTTCGAATTCCGAAGAGGAATCAGGTTGGAAGGTGAGTTGGTGGAGGGAATCAGTTTAGAGACGAATCTCGATGCTCGTGGAAGATATTTTTTTCTTTTAAATATAGAAATGTTTTACAGGTAGTAAAATAAGAACAATATGTAAGACGTGCTAAATGAAACAATTCCGCAATAATTATTAAACTTTTTTTTTGTTGCAATTGCTTTCGCAGCGTATGTTTGACAAGATTGCTTAAAAAGTAATCGATTCGTCCGTTCCCGCCTTTTAAATTACATTTCTATCGAAGGGCTGGTAGAATTATATAGCATGTTAAGCAGCATATATCTGCATTTCAATGTTCACATTTCTATTACTAATTATGGAAATCACGCTGTTTTGTCAAGTTCGGTTTATTTTCAAACTTTACTTATATGTATACAGGGTGATTATAATTAGTCCCACTTTTAAATGCTGTAAAAAAAAGAAACAATGAGTTCAAATTTGAACTGAAGATACTTGAAGAAGGGGAAAATGCTTCCAAAAGGAGTTCCACCGATTTTCCCATCCAATTGGGTATGACCTTGCCGTGGTGGATGGGCTTTCCACTTACAACTGTTGAATGTCTTGGAAGTTATTTTTTCCATCAAAAAAAAAAAAAAAAAAAACCGAAACTGTCAAGCACATTGAACACAACAGTCGGTTTAATGTGGAATTCATGTAAAATACTTAGGTGGTCATTTCGATTCAAATTGTCACTGGCAGCCGAATTCACTTTCTTTATGTTGCTTACAGCGCCATCTATTAATACACTTTGGACCTTTTTTTTTGATGCCGTACCGTTTATCCCTTTCTTCAAGTATCTTCAGTTTAAATTTGAAATCATTGTGACGAGTGGTTTTTTTTAATAGCATTTTGAAAGTGGATTTTAATCATTATCACCCTGTATATATAATTCTAGCTCACTGTACGTAATTTTCTGATTCTGTTTTATTTCTTTTACTATTTTTATTAATTCTTTCAATTCCAATGATTTCCAGCTAAATCTTTCTATAGTTACACTATCTGCATGTTAAACAGTATGTATAGAGCGAACAACTATTTCGTGAATAACTGGCACGGCAGAAGGTCAATGGATTCAAACTCATCGGCGTGATGAAGGAAAAAAAAGTAGTTTCGAAAAATTTTGATTCATTTCAATTTTTTCAATTTTAATTAATTAAAATTTTAAATTATGTGTTACCAAAACAATGAAAAAAATCGGGGAATAACAGATAAAACAATTCCGCAATAACTATTAAACGTTTTTTTTTTACAATTTCTTTCGCCGCGTATGTCTGACAAACTTGCTTAAAAGTAATCGATTCGCCCCTTCCCGCCTTTTTAAATTACATTTCTATCGAAGGGTTGGAAGAATTATATAGCCTGTTAAACAGCATATATCTGCATTTCAATGTCCATATTTCTATTACATGAATGAATTTCTATTACATTTCTATTACATATTCTTAATGAGTTTTCTATTACATGGACTAATTATGGAAATTATGCTGTTTTGTCTAGCTTGGTTTATAATTATATATTTATTATCAGAATAATATACAATAATATATTTATTATTATATATATTATATATTATTATAATTATGATTTATAATTAAAGTCCCACTTTCAAAATGCTCTAGAAAAAGAACCACTCGTCACAATGAGTTCAACTTTGAACTGAACATACTTGAAGAAGGAGGAGTTATGCTTCCAGAAGAAGTTCCACCGATTTTCCCATTCAAATTGGTATGACCTTGCTGTGGTGGATGGTTTTTCAATAACAGTGTCACAGTTGTTGAATGACTTGGAAGTCATTTTTTCCGTCAAAAAAATCGAAACAATCCAGCACATTGAACACTGTAGTTAGTTTAATGTGCAACTCATGCCAAATGCGTTGTCCATTTCGATTCAAAATAACACAATAGCAAAATAACTCTTTCTTTATGCCACTTACAGAGTCATCTATTAATACACTGTGACACTTTTTTGGATGCAATTTCTTTTCCCCCTTCTTCGAGTATCTTCAGTTCAAATTTGAATACATTGTATATAGTTATTTACAGGGTGATTCAAAACTCACGGAACAAGCAGGGATCGAACACATATAAGTATGCAAACTTTCCTGATACAACGCATGAGAGTAACGTAAACAATGAATCGTTTTCGTTGAACTCATAAGGCGCAGACGTGAATCCTGCGCCATTGTTGGCAGTCATTTTTTTTACCCATTTCTGTAATTTTTGCCAGATAGTTTTTTTTTTATGCTTATCCCTTCTTCAAGTATCTTCAGATCAAATTTGAACTCATTGTGACGAGTGGTTCTTTTTTACACCATTTAGAAAATGGGACGTTAATAAAAATTAATAAAAATTTGGAAAGTTAATAAAAATTGAAATGGGTCAAAATATTTCCGAAATTACTTTTTTTCCTTCATCACGCCTCTGAGTTTGAATCCATTGACCTTGAATAGCATTTGAATTTGAAAAGCATTTAAAATGCTTTTGTACAGCATTTTGAAAGTGGGACTTTAATTATAATTACCCTGTATAAGTATATTTTTACATTTATTTTATTTAACTTTGATATTTTTCCTTATTTAAATATTTATTCATCCGTTTCTACAATTCAGCATAAAACGCTTCCAGAACCAAACATCCGTGACGAGCTAGTTTTCATGGGTTAGGAAAAACCATATTCCATACTCCGCATAACTAACGGCAACACAACGTATGCAAAATACTATCCACAACACGTCCCAGCGAAGGTGCGACATCAGTGTCCATCCCTTCCCGAAGGTGTTCTCTGCTGGAGCATCCCAAATCCGATCAACACCCCCGCACCGGACGCGGTGAGAAAGAGAGAGATACCCATAACCGGCACGGAATATCAAAAGCAGAAGGTATAGTAAAAAACGCTCGGTCCGGGAGTATCGCATTTGCTCCGGCCAGCCCGACAATTGGCGTAAATTGGATTGCGCCGGACTGTTTGTCCGTTCGGTCGGAGGAGCCTGTGTTGTCCAGGGACCTTGTTAGGGGTGGGGGGAAAAGGAAACATTGTTTGTTACATTGTGCTTTATTTTTATTTTTTCCTCCTGGTTGGGCGATGCGTGACTTGGCTGTTAAAGCAGCATGGCTGATCGAAAGATCCATAGTGGTGGGGGAGTTGATTTTCATCGATTGGTCAGAGGATCAGAAATAGTTAGTGGGGGTGGTGGTACAAGAATATTGCAGATCAAGGCCACTGAAGCAACCTCTTCACCATTTAAAACCGAATTGCAAGCACGAGAAAGAGAAAGATAGAAAGAGAGAAAGTTATAGATATTTTGAGTATAAATTGGCGAATGTTTTGGAAGTTAAGCGATTGTCTAATATCCTGATTCATGTGGTATCAAGGTGAGTGGGCAATCATCCGAAGGATTTGGTTTTCAAGTCTTTGGATGATTTCCGAGTTACTTTTTGCTGATCTCTAAACTGGACTTGCATAAGTAATTATGGCTATTCACCATGGACTCAAAGTTTGGTTTGTCTCTCTGCGATCATTTTGTACACGTTTCAGGCTAATTAGACAGGGACCTGCAGTTTAACGTGGATTTCGTATAAATTGGAGAATATTTGGGAAGTTCAGCGAATACTAATATCCTGTCTAATGTCTAATATCCAGTCTAATTCTAATTTCCTGTCTAATATCCTGTCTATTATTATCCTGTCTAATTTGTCTAATATCCTAATTCCTGAAGTACCAAGGTGAGTGGGTGATCATCCGAAGGATTTTGTTTTCAAGTCTTTGGATGATTTACAAGTTACTTTCTGCTTTTAACTAAACTGGACTTGCATAAGTAATGATGGGAAGCATGTAATACATCCATGTCACAGCCAGGATTCGAACCTGAAGCACCATTGACTAGAGCGCTGGACTCAAAGGGTAGAAGGCGTTGTTTCCATGCAACTGAAGAGACCTCAGGTTCTGATGATGGATGCCACTTCTATACGTCAGTGTCCTCTCATACAATTTTATATGTGCATATGGGAATATGAGTCTTCTATATGTACATATGAAGGAGGTAACATCCCAGCATATATATATATATATATATATATATATATATATATATATATATATATATATATATATATACTATATATATATATATATATGATACTGAGGAACTTTAAACACTAAATATTTTTACATAGACATATACATATATATGTACCATGATATATATTTGTTTGTCTGCTAATCAGCAGACTGTTGTTATATCGATGGCACAGACCTTTCACTGTGTATATAGTATATATAACTCTCTGAACCTATATATAGAGGATATAGGGGATACATCCTCGTAGATGAGAATATATATACATATATATATATAGACTGGCGGCCGATATATTGCTGACGGGATCGCAGTGAGAAAATGAACAATTGTTAAGCAACATTAATCAATGTAAATAATATGTAGTGCAAATAATATTATGCTTCATTGAATGGATATTGGTCTTCAAAGAAACACCCCGTTTCTTCTTTTTGCTTTCAAATTAACCCCTAGACACCACAGCCCCACCCTATGAAAAGTGGAACTTCATTCGAGATGAGTACGTTGTACACGCTTTAGAAACTATAAACTACATACATACAAATATATATCTATATATATACTCACGTTTAAAAGTATTTGCTCGCAGACGTTAATTGAAGGCAGCTTGCGGACTTTTAATGTGGCAACACTTCATGCGTTATCTGGTAACAACCTCTAATTTGTTTTGCTCAATTTTAAAACAGAACATGATTTTAGCAATAAATACCTTCGAGTTAAAAAATATGCCCCAAACTAGCATAGTTTGGGTCCTGCACCCAAACTAGTAGGCTATTGGCAAAGAGTTTGTCTTCGAGCTTGCCATTAATTAGAAAACATGGAAATATTTACGCTAAAAAAAATTCCTTGCTATAATCCCTCCTCAAAATTTGAAAATCTTTTTTAAAAGATTGCCAATTATATAATTAAAAAAATGGATTTAAGATGTAAAAGGTATGAGCATTATATGAGTTTAATGATCAATACAAATCAATGAACTACTTTTAAATAAAATTTAAATTGACACATAAAAGTACAGAGATAAAGATTAATCCACGATACATAAATTAAAAAAAAAAAACATTTATTATCTTGGGTTAATCTTTACTGATTAAGGAAAACAAAACGATGAAAATAAAATCTTCTTTTTATGCAATTTCTTCACGGAAGCAACAGTTGGAAAAATATTTAAAACAAATTTTCGAAATCAAATCGCATTAACAGAGAGTGAACGACACATTAGTCACCGAGTATTCCATTAAAAAGGATTGTTCTGCCGCAGTCCCAGGGGTGCAACCTCTAATGGAACCCTTTCGAATACCCCTTCGGTCTCCCCAGAACATCTAGGTTCAGGCAGTGAAAAACTGTGTCTCCAGACTAAATACTAATCCTCTGGCAAGGAGGATAAAAGCAATCGCTTGCTTTTGCTGATTAAGAAAGATTTTGGAAAAGTAAAAGTCTTCCGCCCATTTTATTTTGGATTAAATCTCAAAACTCATAGTGCTGTTTGTTTGAAAGGGTTTTTTTTTTTTCCTATTTTTTTCTTTAAATCTGTTCCCCTGCATTAAGAGAATATGTTTTGAAGTAAATGAATATTCACTTCTATGAGAAATTACGCATTTAAACCTTTTAAAAATGCTTTTTAGAAATGCGGAATTTTTCAGTCTATGAATTTATTATTATTTTTTTTTTTTGACATTAGTTGCAACTCAACAATTAAATAGGGCAAAATTGAAATTTTAATAATAGAGTTCTTTTTACTTTTTTACTTTACTTCATTTTTGTAAAGTATTGTGTAATTTTAAAGAATACCTATTTAATAAGATATTCACGTGTAGAAAGCTTATTCGAAGTAATTTATTAAAAATAAAATAAGTAAATTAAATGTTTATTGATGAATATTCTCTCAAACAAAACGGATGCTCACCTGCAACGCCCATTACGATGTGTCAATACCCAAATTGAGATCGATTTGTAAAAGCTAAGTGAAGAGTATAGAAACAAATATCGCATTAATCAAATAAATATTTTTTAATGATTTCATTGATATTTATATGTTTTTTGTATTTCATTTTTAGTGTTATATATATCTTTACAATGTGCGTTTGGTATCATTATTATTATTATATTATCTATGCTTACATGTAAAAATAATAGTAAAACTCAAAAATAATAACTCATTCTGTTTCAATTTTTCACTCCAAAAAAATGTCTCTAGTGGGTCTAAATATGGGTCTAGTGGGCCTCTAGTGGGTCTAAATATGGGGATATATAATGTTATATGCGACCCGCGGAGTTATAATGCATTTCCAAAGTGACCAGCAAGATCATTTGGGTTGGCCAACCCTGTATTACACTAAAATCTTAGCGTTCAATTTTGATTACTGTTATATAGTATTTATTATCGAGTGATAATAGAATATTTTTAAAAAACATAAATGAATTTCGTTTCTTTTCATTCTGTTACAATAAATACATTTACTTCATAAAAAATTTCGTATATCATTGCATTTTCTTAAAAAAAAAAATCAGTCGATACATAAATTTAATGCAAGAGATGATGTCTGAAAAAAATAAAAAAAATAAAAATAAAGAGGAAATCTCTTGAGTGACTCACACGTACGTTGAAAGGAATTTTTAACCGCAAAGAAAATTCTTTTCTTCACTTTTTTTTTCATTGTTTAAGATTCTTTTCTTTCCCTTATTTTCGATAAGAGACTATGCTTTTTTTCTTTCCCCTCTCTGAGAACCTTTTGTTTCGGGACGCTATATTTATCTCCTTCCGTGGGGTCAAGGCGAGGCGCAAGAAGCTTTGTTTCGTCTATGTTTAGCGTCTCGTTAAAGCGAGATTATAAACACGTCTCTTGCACGAGCAAAGTGGGCCACTGGAGAAGTGTTTATGGGCCTTTTTTACCTCCTCGAAAACATAGCACTCTCTTTTTTTTTTTATTTGCCCGTTTGGCATTTTCTCACTAGTAAACATTTGTTATAATATTTTTCGATGCTATTTTTTTTTTATTGTTTCGAATACTACTGTGCCCAAAAAGTAAAACCAATTATCAATTTAAATTTTCCAGGTATACGGAATTTCAATTTTAGATTTTTATAACACTTACGTCAAAAAGAGAAATTTTTCCAATTTGAGAAATTTGCCACAAAAAGTTGTTAGCAGTTTTGGTTCAACTTACTACACATGTCCAAAAATTAAGACCCATTTTCAATTTAAAATTCCGGGACTCATAGAATTTCAATTTTTTTTTTTTTTTTAGGTTGCTGGCACTGTCCTTGACATCTGTGGGAAATGTGACGTCAAAATATTCATGAGTGTGTGAGTTACACTTAGCTTTGGGGGAGACACTAAAACGGATTCCGTCGATTTTTGAAATGTCTGAATTAATCGAGCAAAGAACTTGCGTTAAAGTTTGTTTGCGGAAGGCATTTGGTGAGCATTCGTATATCGATGCCAAAAACATTGAATGCACTAGCTCACACTGCATTGATTCTTTCTTCGTGACTTTTTCGCCAAAAATGAAACTCATATCGTTCCACAACCACCTTAAAAATAATTGGTCTTACTTTTTGGGCACAGTAGTACACTCTTTTTTTTTTTTATTTGCCCGTTTGACATTTTCTGGCTAGTAAACAGCGAACATTTGATACACCATTCTTTGGACGCTATTTTTTTCTATTTTCGAATAAAGCTGCCGTTTGTTACAATAATTGTTTCTGGTTGCATGCGTTGATTCTATAGATCTATTATGATTGTTGATGGTACTATAATGTTACTCTATGTGGGTTCTGAAATTGGTGTTTGCTGTTCTCTATAGGGCATTGTTCCCTTTAAAAATTAGGGGCAGATTAGTGGCCAACCCAAATAATCTTGCGGGCCACTTTGGACATGCATCCTAACTCCGCCGGCCGCATATAAAATTATATATCCCCCTATTAGATTTAGACCCACTATATTTCTTGGAGTGAAAAACTGAAACATAATTAGTTATTATTGTTTACTATTATTCTTACATGCAAACATAGAAAATATAATAATGATTCTAAACGAGCATTGTGAAGAAATGTATAACACCACCAAAACTCTTTTTGGATGCCGTGCTGTTTCTTCCTTCTTCAAGTATCTTCAGTTCAAATTTGAGCTCATCGTGACTAGTGTTTCTTTTTTTACAGCATTTTGAAAGATGGACTTTAATTATAATCATCCTGTATGTAAAATTAAAACCCATTTCAGACGGAAAGATATTACAGGAAATAAAGTGATACTTGAATCTAATCAATAAGAATTTTTATGCGGAATTAAAGTTCATTTTATACAGAAAGCTAGTATGGGTAGCAAAATAATTGACTTTATATCAACGAGTGTGTTTATTTGCAGATAGTATATCACTTTAATAAAATGAAATATAAAGATAAAACATTAAGGAATAAAAATTGATACTTGAATTCGTATCTATGAAAATCATAATTAAACAGCCTAAAATGAATCTAGACCAGAATTCTATTTTGGCCAAGTTATCGATTATAAATTTTACTAAAAATAAATAACTTGAACCACCACAAAGTTATCTGCAAAATTTACTAGCGGGGCAGTCCTTTTAGTGCTGGAGGGGGTGATCGCAAATTTTCCGGATCCGGCCCATTGAGTCACCTCCTCAAATGGTTCGGAAGCACTTCCCCGCGATGGATGTTTGTCAATAGGATCGTCCATTTGCCTCAAATCTTTTTTTTTTTTTTCTGTCGGTTGAGATTATGGTCGCAGTTAGGTGGAGTTTATAACTATCCTTATAAACTCATCGTAACCGCCACCGTTTTTGAAGGCGAGCCTATTTTCGCGAAGGGGCCGTTTGTTTTTTTCGGAAGGTCCTACATTTCTCTGCAATTTATAGAGACAAAAAGGAGGAAAGCAGAAAAAACTATATAAACAAATCTTTTTTTTTTTTTTTAAAGTCAATTCCTACTTTTTTTTTCACTCTATTGCAGAAAAGTCCTTTACAAATACAGTTGAAATTTTCCTCTTACATCTAGCGCCATCTATTATTACATAAATACAACTTAAATCTAAAAAAAAAAGCCAAAAATTAATTAATTAAATTTACTTAATGAATTAAAATGTTAAAAAACTGCATTAACATCAAGTGTCATCCACTACAAGTTAAAAAACATTTTTGTAAGTTTGAGTGGATGAATAAAAAAGTATTTTATGAACGATTGAAAATTTGAACAAGATATAGTGGAGAGTGTAAACTAATAGCAGGAATTTAAAAAAAAGAAGTAGGATTATTTTTATTCAGTGTTTGTTTAGCTATTTATGATTCCTTAATATCATGATAGCTTTATTGCTAGTTAGCTATTGATAATGATATTTGTCACCATCTTGCATGATATTTCGATGGCTAAGAGCTGCCTGGTTGATAATACGTTGGATTTTTTTATGGAGGAGCTCTAATCGAACCTAAAATGAGCCAGGCGAGTCAAACCTTTATATATGTCAGGTAGGATTTAGTTTGTGGCTCTATGGCCATCTTCTGCACCATTTAAGCTAAACAGACTGGGACCTACAGTTTAAAGGGGATTCCGAACCACTCACAAACATCCATGCTACCGCTAGGATTCAAACCTGAAGCCTGTGGTACCAAAGGACAGAGCGCTAGCCAGTTGTCCATCAGGTAGGAGACGATAAACCTACAGTCTACAAAGTCTTCCTTTGTATTCGAGACGGTGAAATAAATTAATATTGTCTCCCGATATTAAATCACCATCTAATTTAAACAGCGTGTTTAATCGTAACAGCACACAACAGGTCAACCTTGGTGGGACGTGATAGTCACCCTTAAAAGTTCACCCGGACGACAATACTCTCCATTTATCACTCATCGCTGGGATCATAGCTCAATACGCACAGAACAAGAAGACTACCATATATAGCAGATATGGCTACATGACGATAGTGACAATACTTCAAGCCTCTTGTAAAGGGGTGTGTATCTAAACACTGAAGCACAGCGGAGGTGACAGTGGCGTTCAAGCATCTTGTAATGATAGCCAGTCAAAACTGAGCAAACTAATTTTCGTTTTGTTAGTTGTTCGTTTAAGACTATGTGACTACTATAACACCACGCCACCCCTGTATGGTGCCTAGAGTTGAGTTGACCCTTTACAGTTTGGGAATGATGTGGATGAGAAGAAGTCTGATTGGGCTCCGTGACTATGACGCTCTATGACTCTCATATGACGCCCTAAGGTCATATGAGACCGGGACTTACGGCAAAAGTGGATTCCGAACCACTACAAACATCTATGGCATTGTTGGGATTCGAACGCAATACCTGTAGTACCGAGAGCAAGAGCGCTTAGCCACTCGGCCATCAGGTTCCCTAAGACTATGTGACGATATCATTTAGATTAATAAGATAATTTCTGGCATTATTATCAGAAAATTTCTCCTAGTTTCTGAGAAAAGTGACAACAGCAAACGCCAGCCGCGGATTCTAGCCTGAGTCCTTCTGTAAGCTAGCGACTCACTTTACACGTGGCCGGTCCGTAATACAGTTTGCAAACCGAATGAATATCAAATTTATAGGAAAAACTTTCCATTAATCCTTTCCTCTGATAGAATTTGATTACGTACGGGGCTGCTAACTTAAAGACTGCTACTGCACTCGCCGGTCCACTCCCCTCCCCTCCCTCCATGACGAAGAACAAAGAGGCGAATCCCTCCGGAGAGGAAGGGGATCTGCGGGAATCCCTTGAGCGAAATTTATGACCGTCGCGGGGGAGGGTGGAGGGATGGAGTGGGCGACCGCAACCCTTGATGGACGACGGCTCTCGCGCTTCATCGACACCAGATGGCGCAGCGGAGACAGATGGGCCGCCCATCCTTCTTGCAGCGGCTTACAGGGGGGATTTCTTCACTTAATTGCCCGGACTCCGGGAAGGAGGGGTTGGGGGTGGGAGGAATTGATCACTCCCGGACCGGACATTCTTCTGTTACCTTTTCATAGACTTTACCCTCTCATTTCTTTCTCTTCACTTGGTTTTGAGAGGAGGGATGAAAGTCGGTCAGAAGTCGTTTTTAATGGATTGGAAATATGGAAAGATTTACTAAAAACATTCGAAAACTTAAATATGAAACAGATTGCATTCAATGTATAGAACAGGGGTGGCCAGCCTTGAATATTTTTCCGGCCCATGATATTTAACACATTTTTACAAAATATATTGATTTTATAATGGCCAAAGTAGTGAAAATCAATGCATCAAAAAAATATATTATGTGTGCATTCCTCTATTCAAAAATGAACTGTCGAAATGATGAGAAGAAATTAACTTTGATTTTTAAAAATATTCTTTCGAATATGTGACAGATATTGCCTGTTTTATCTATCAGTTTACAGTTATGAATTCGCAGAATTATATTCTGCGAATTCATGAGGCGCGGGCATCGATTTGCAAAAGCTAAGCGAAAGAATGGAGAAACATCATGCATCTTGGAACATCTAAAATAATAGGTTCTATGTTTCACTTTAAGTGACGCAGTGACCCTCCCTAGATACGCACAGTTGATTGTTGATAGCAGAGCAAACCAGACTCTTAGTTCAAGTTGGTTTAACTTACACTTGCGAATTGTTTTTTTCGGAAATGAAATTGATCAAACACAAGACAAGCTCAAACATAACAGACGCTAAACTGCAACACCCTTTACGATGTGCAAATGTTCAAACTGAAATCGATCTGCAAAAGCTAAGTGAAAGAGGGAAGAAAAGTAAATATTATCAGACTAGTAAAATAAATATTTTTCAATAATTTCATTTTGTTTCTCTTATATTTATATATTTTTATATTTCATTTTAAGTGTTATACAGTTCTTTACAACGTGCGTTTAGCATCGTTATTATCATATTAGAGAGTTTTTGCATACCGTATTTTGGACGTCCGTTAGCTTTTTCTCCCTAGCGCGCATGCTCACAGGAAACATTATTATAGATACGCATGCGCAATTTAATATGAGCATGCGCGCTAGGGAGAAGAAGCTAACGGACGTCCAAAATACGGTATGCAAAACTCTCTAATATCTATGTTTACATGTAAGAATAACAGTAAACACCAAAATAATAATTCATTATGTTTCAATTTTTCACTATAAAAGATGTCTATAATGTTTCTTCACTCTTTCACTTAGCTTCTGAAAATTGATGCGCGCGCTCATGAGTTCGCAGAATATAATTTCATTATTCTGCGAGCTCATGACTGCGAACTCATGAATAAAACAGGCAGTATCTGTCCTATATTCGCAAGAATATAATATTAAGATCAAAGTTAATTTTTTTCTCATCATTTCGACAGTTCATTTTTGAATATATGCATGCACAAATTTGGTGTGCATACATATATACATACATAATAATACACGTAATGTCTTTTTTCAATGCATTGTTTTTCACCCCTTTGGCCATTATAAGATAAATATATTTTGTAAAAGTGTAATAAATCTCACTGACGGGTTCAATGTTCAAGACGGACAGCAGGTTGGCCAACGTTGTTCTAGGACTACTGCACTTAACCCTACCCTCAGCAGCCATTCAGTCATTGACATAGCACTGGGATTTGCTGACAATTAAATAAAAATTGACAAAAAACATCATTCTGGGTATGAAACATCGCTGGTCTCGCCTGTATAGTTGTTAGAGGTGATTGCATTTCGTATTCGAGCTGCTCACACATTGAATTTAGATACCACATTGAATAGATAACACATTTATGTATCACACATTGAACTTAGATATTATATGAGATAGATAACATTTATGGATCGCACACTGAACTAGATACTATATTGAATAGATAACATTTTTATGGATCACACATTGAATTTAGATGCTACTTCGAAATCTTTTCAAAGTAGCATCTAACACTTGGATGGGATAGATAATACATTTATTGATCACTCATTGAACTTAGATATTATATTGAATATGGATCATACCCTGAACTTGGATATTACAATGAATAGATAACACATTATGGATCACTTATTGAATTTAGATGCTACTTTGAATAGATACTTATGGATAACATCTATGGATAACACATTTATGGATAGCTGATTCCACATTGAGCATAGATACTTCATTGAATAGATAACCTATTTAATCAATGATTATCGACACATTGTCTGTTATACATAGAATAGATCACTTATTGACTTTTTTTTTTTGATTTAGGAGAAGACTGACTTTAGACTTCAGGATTGACTTTTTTTGAGACAAGAAATAAGCCTTGTGCTATCTTCTGTGTCTAATTTGTGAAAACTAATCTATACGAATTTCCCAGCCCGAATTTTTCATTATTTTACTTTTATTTTGGAAATTAATCTACTACTGTACTAAATAATTTTAATTTCAGAAATTAATCTACTTCTAGGAGAAGATACTTTTTCCATCAATTACTTCTTAATTTAAAATGGCTTTCTTCAGTGGTCATAAACGTGTTCTGGTACAACCCTAAAAGCTTGAGATCGCATGCTATCCATATTTATGAATTCTGCTTATAACCTTTAAAGCTGAGCCTATTGAGAGATAACTCTGCTTGGGAGTCATACTGTCCCCAACAGATAAAGCGTACGGATTCATTAACTGCCTTTAAAACGATCCGTGCGCTGTCTTTAAAAGTATTCGATACTGCAGGACACCGATTGCGGTTAACAGAGAAATCACCCGTTCACGGCACTGACTTGAGTCGTTCGGTTCGTGGAATGGAGTTGTTAGCATTTTCATGCCCCATCAAAGGACAAGAGGGTCGTCTTCTTTTTTTCCGCCCATAAAAACATCATTACGGCCCCTCCCTCCCCTTCCCAGAATGCTTTACGACAATTGCTTTCGATAAAATGCATCTTCCTCCCGAAATCTATAAAAGGAGCAATAGGCATCTTCTCCAGATTGGAGAAAGAAAGGAGAGACGGATCGAGTTAAAAAATATGCAGTTTGAACTTAGATTTTTTTTTCTTTCATTTTTTTCGAATTTGGAGGTACTGAGAATATTTTCCCTTTAAGACAAAATACTTAAAAAAAAAAAAAAAAAAGTTTGGCTCGAAAAGATGTTATTGTTGTTATTTAGAAATTTAAACAACATCTCTTAAAATCTAGTTATGAAAGAAAGGTTTTCTATATTCAAGTAAGTGCCAATGGCAGTTACTACTACTGCACTACTATGAGCAATACCTATTATACAAAAAAAAAAAAAAAAAAAAAAAAAAAAAAAGGAATTGTTTCTCCTTCATCACGTATCTTTAGTTCAAATTTGAACTCATTGTATCGAGTGTTTCTTTTTTTTTTTTTTACATCATTTTGAAAGTGGGACTGTTTGTAATCTCTCCGTAAACACCCTGTATATAATTTATCCGTAGTTACCAAAGAATTTAAGGAATTTGCAGGTTAAATTTAAATATTTTTTTTTTTAAAAGAGTATATTTTCAACAGTTTCTAGGAATTCTTTCGAATCTACAACCTCTCGCCTGCAAGAACGATGCGCATAACAACTGGACCAGTTCGCCTGGGAACTCTGTAAGTTGTAAAGAACCACTGTGGGGCGTTTAGCCTTTTCCGGCAGAGTAAAATCGTATCTCGGAAGATTACGAATTTCGTCATTCGGAATATGTTCAAGATTTGCATAGAAATTTTCAGCAAGCTTGAGCATAAAATTTTGAATAGAAGGGAGGGCACATATTACTACTGTGCGACGATCTGGGTTTTGGTTTGTCATTCTTGTGCACACGAAGGCTAAACAGACAGAGGCCTATAGTTTAAAATGGATTCTACTACTGCATCATACCACAGTACCTAGAGTTGAGTCACCCCTTTACAATTTGGGAATGATGTGGGTGAGATATCTGATTGGGCTCTGTGACGCTCTACGGTCATATGCGACCGGGACGTACGTCTTAAAATGGATTCGAACCACTACGAACATCCATGCCACCGCCAGTATTCGAACCTGAAGCCTATGGTACCAAAGGCCAGAGCGCTAGCGAATTTATGGAAGGGAGAAAACATCCATCAGGATGATTCCACTGATGCAGTTGATGAGAAATGTTTTTGCACATTGTTACAATTTCCATCATGTCTCCTTGTTTCTGAAAGTAATGACTGCAGTTGACACCACAAACGGTTTCAAATCTGCACTAACCACTAGCTGCACTGCATCTAGAAGCGCCTATTACTACTGTGCGACGATCTGGGAGTTTAAAATATTAAACGGTTTTGAAGTGTATATGGTAGTTATGAAGTTATGAAGTGTATATGGATAGGACAGTTTTGAAGATTTTATGGTAGATAAAATTCTAACTTTTTGCAATCGGTACCTCATGTATCGGGTTCGAATCACGAGCTGGGACATGGATGTTTGTAGTGGTTAGAATCCACTTTAAACCGTAGGTTCCGGTCCTAATAGGATCGTACAGCGTTGTGGGGGAAGAGTGACTCGCGTCCGTAGCATATCTTCAAGAATATTGTGCCTCCTGAGTAGTGCTAAATAAGTAACAGTAATGCAGCCCTTTCTTATGGCATAAGGATAACTGTCTGTATATTGCCAGCTGCATTTGAACAACAAATTCTAACTTTATCTGTTGCAAAAATTAATACATTGTTGTAAGACAAAATATAGTTTTATAACAATGTACCTGCCTAAAACATTAAATTTTTGTAAGGTTAAAAAGATTAAAGTAAAAAAAAAAAATTGTATAAACGATCTAAAAATAATGATTAAAAAATCCACAAATGAAATCTCATTATAAAAAAAAAAAAAAAGGATTTTTCTCCGATTTCTCACAGGGAAGTGAATAAGAATTAAGAACAAAAACGGATCCAATAATCCACGTAAGATCGTATCACGTGATTTTTTTCGTTCCTCTCTTCAAAGGGCCGCCTGTCCAATCACCGCTTATCGTTTGGACTTAATGAGCGTCTCAAATCGCTCTCCTTTGACCACCGCCGACGTCATTTGGGGTGGAGGAGGGTGGGACGAAAAAAAAGGAATAAAACAGAGACAATTATAAAATCATTGGGGGAAAAAACTTCCCTGCGCCCTTGTTTTAAGAATGAAATCTTTTTTCGCACTATTACACCCTCTTTTGATGATTTGCAGCCCCAGGGCCTCGTAATTCGAACACAAAAGGAACGAGGGAGGGAGGGCCTTTCGTTCCGTTGCTGCTCGGAAATCGTTTGGCACCCCCAGGCTGGCTCGGAAAGGGTGATTATCGGAAGTTGAAGAGGGTTGGTGAGAATAAGAACTTGGCAACCGGAAATAACTTGTCCCTGCTCGTTCTCCAGTCACAGATCTGCTAAATGATTTATATTGAAACAGTATTTCAATCTTAACAAATCCACTGTGCATTGATACTTAGGGAAAGTTTCAAAATATTGGAAACACCTCGTATAACAAAGAATTCTACAACTGGTATACTACCGTGTCCAAAAAAAGTAAGACCTATTTTCAATTTAAAATTTCTGGGGCTCACAGAATTTCAACTTGTTTTTCTTTCAATTCCTTCTATTAGCTCACACTCTCCCATATATATATATTGTTCAAATTTCCAATCGTTCATAAAATACTTTTTATTCCTCCACTCAAGTTCAAATGCATTTTTTTGAACCTGTAGTGGATGACACTGGATGTTAATACAGTTTTTTTAAATATTCATTCATTCATTCAAGTTAATTCATTAATTTTAGTTTTTTTTTTTTTAGATTTAAATTTCATGTATCTAGCTATAGATGGCGCCAGATAAACTTAAAAAAATGAATGAAAATTATGTATAAAGGACATTCTGTAATAGAGTGAAAAAAAGTAGGAATTGACTTAAATTTTTTTTTATTATTTTACTTGTTTTTAGGTTCCTGACACTGTCCTTGACATCTGTGTGAAATTCGATTATTATGTTCATTAGTGTTTGAGTAACGATTGGTTTTGTGAGACGCTAAAACTGATTCCGGCGATTTTTGATATTTCTGAATGAATTGAGCAAAGAACTTGCATAAAATTTTGTTTGCGCAAACGTATAGAATGTTGCAGAAGGCATTCGGTGAGCATTCCTATATCGGAAAGAAATGTTAAGAAGTGGTATAAACAATTCAAAGAAGGCAGAGAATGCGTTGGAGATGAAGAGCCCTCTGGTCGACCATCCATCTCAATCGACGAAACTCATGTCCAAAAAATGAAAGATCTGGTGCTTGCAAACCGTCGATTTACAATTAGAGACATTGCTGATGATGTTGGAATTTCAAAAGGATCGGTCCATTCCATTTTGGGCCTGAAACACGTCAAATTTCGATTGGTACCGAAAACACTGAATGCGCCAGCGCACATTGCATTGATTACTCGTGCCTTTTTCGCCCAAAATGAAAGAAATTTCGTTCCACAACCACCGTATTCACACCGTGGGACTTTTGTCTATTCTCTAATGTGAAAAGACAACTATGGGGGCACAGTTTTGAGATGATTGTAGAGATTCAACTTGAATCAGAGCGCGCTTTGAAAGCCATCCCTGTCGATGACATTTTAACGTGCCTTGAGAATTGGGAGAAAAAGTTGGCATAATTGCATTGTGTCCGAGGGGATTACTTTGAAAGCGAGGAAATAAATTTGGCAGATCAAATAAAGAGTTTCTGAAAAAAATAATAATTGGTCTTACTTTTTGGGCACAGTAGTATGTTTAACATTGCTTTGAATAGCATAGAATATACTCAACATTGATTCCCTCTAATGAAGACTTGAAATGTAGAAAAAAAAAAAAACTTGTCTTTTTGAGAATTAAGGAAAAAAACCCACATAACAAAGAATGCAGTGATTTGGTTTGATGTGTCGCTGTACGGTCATCTTGTACGCACGAGGGCTAATTAGACCGGAAACTACAGTTTAAAGTGGATTCCGAACCATTTACAAATATCCATGACACCGCCAGGATTCGAAACTGAAGTCTGCGGCACCAACAGACAGAGCGCTAGCTAATTGGTCATTTGGCCGCAGGAAATGCAGTGACAGATTTAAAGAGAACTTGATCTACGGAAATAAATGTAATAATAAGATTTCATGGAAAAAACAAAATTAAAAAATTATTTAAACTTAATTTGTTTTTACTAGAATAACATTAATCTTATTTCCCATTGCATTAATATATTATTTGTGATAAAATTTCTTAAATGTTACTGAAATTAAATAGAGGACACATTTTATCATAAAGAGTAAAAAAAAAAAAGTTTCCATTTAAATTACGTAAAATTTATTGCGTATATATTAAATTACATAAATATTATGTTTTTTAATAGTTTTAGAACTTACTACAGTCCTAAATTCTCTTTATTCTTGGGTAAACACATATACATTTTTTACGTAAAAATGAGTCACTTATTAGAGAGTTTTTACATAACGTTTTTTTTTTCTTCCGATATTTTTCTTTCTAGTGCGCATGCTGATAGGAAACATTGTACCTATTGCGCATGCTTATCTGTAATACTGCACTAGTGAGCTATTAATATGAGTGTGCGCGCTAGGGAGGAAAAAATATCGGACGATAAAAAAAACATTATGCAAAAACTCTCTATTAACGGTCATACAATTCTCACGTTATTGCTTTCAAAATAAAGTTTAGGCTTTCTAAAATCAGAATGCAAATAACACTTACTTTGCTGGAATCCCAGATTCGTCCCAATAAAATGAAATTGCAACACAACAAAGTTGTAAATTAAAACACAACAACCGCCATCTTTATTTTTCATAGAATTACCATAACGTTGCCAATTTCGCTTAACTAAACATTTCAAAATAAACGTTGCCATTCACTTACATTTTTGAAGGTTAACAGCCGAACGCGCTAGCCATTGCGCCACGGAGGCTCGTTTTGACACTTCAAGATAGTGAAACTCTTTCGATTTTAGGATAACGTATTAAGTATCGTTGCGAACAATTAAATATTAAGAGAAAATTTATATTAGGAGAAAAAAAAAAAACCAGCGCGCTCTTCGTTTTCTTCTTTAAGTCGAATGTGTTGATTTTGAGTTCCTCAGTTGAATTACTCCAGGAATGACAAAACATTTAACGCCCCCGGGTGGGCTCGAACCACCAACCTTTCGGTTAACAGCCGAACGCGCTAGCCATTGCGCCACGGAGGCTCGTTTTGACACTTCAAGATAGTGAAACTCTTTCGATTTTAGGATAACGTATTAAGTAATCGTTGCGAACAATTAAATATTAAGAGAAAATTTATATTAGGAGAAAAAAAAAAAACCACCAACCTTTCCAGCGCGCCTTCGTTTTCTTCTTTCCGTCGAATGTGTTGATTTTGAGTTCCTCAGTTGAATTACTCCAGGAATGACAAAACATTTAACGCCCCCGGGTGGGCTCGAACCACCAACCTTTCGGTTAACAGCCGAACGCGCTAGCCATTGCGCCACGGAGGCTCGTTTTGACACTTCAAGATAGTGAAACTCTTTCGATTTTAGGATAACGTATTAAGTATCGTTGCGAACAATTAAATATTAAGAAAAATTTATATTAGGAGAAAAAAAAAGCCAGCGCGCTCTTCGTTTTCTTCTTTCCGTCGAATGTGTTGATTTTGAGTTCCTCAGTTGAATTACTCCAGGAATGACAAAACATTTAACGCCCCCGGGTGGGCTCGAACCACCAACCTTTCGGTTAACAGCCGAACGCGCTAGCCATTGCGCCACGGAGGCTCGTTTTGACACTTCAAGATAGTGAAACTCTTTCGATTTTAGGATAACGTATTAAGTAATCGTTGCGAACAATTAAATATTAAGAAAAAACTCTTTCGGAATATTAGGAAAAAAAAAAAGGGCGCCAGCGCGCCCTTCGTTTTCTTCTTTCCGTCGAATGTGTTGATTTTGAGTTCCTCAGTTGAATTACTCCAGGAATGACAAAACATTTAACGCCCCCGGGTGGGCTCGAACCACCAACCTTTCGGTTAACAGCCGAACAGCCGAACGCGCTAGCCATTGCGCCACGGAGGCTCGTTTTGACACTTCAAGATAGTGAAACTCTTTCGATTTTAGGATAACGTATTAAGTAATCGTTGCGAACAATTAAATATTAAGAAAAATTTAATATTAGGAGAAAAAAAAAAAGCCAGCGCGCTCTTCGTTTTCTTCTTCTTTCCGTCGAATGTGTTGATTTTGAGTTCCTCAGTTGAATTACTCCAGGAATGACAAAACATTTAACGCCCCCGGTGGGCTCGAACCACCAACCTTTCGGTTAACAGCCGAACGCGCTAGCCATTGCGCCACGGAGGCTCGTTTTGACACTTCAAGATAGTGAAACTCTTTCGATTTTAGGATAACGTATTAAGTATCGGTGCGAACAATTAAATATTAAGAAAAATTTAATATTAGGAGAAAAAAAAAAAAGCCAGCGCGCTCTTCGTTTTCTTCTTTCCGTCGAATGTGTTGATTTTGAGTTCCTCAGTTGAATTACTCCAGGAATGACAAAACATTTAACGCCCCCGGTGGGCTCGAACCACCAACCTTTCGGTTAACAGCCGAACGCGCTAGCCATTGCGCCACGGAGGCTCGTTTTGACACTTCAAGATAGTGAAACTCTTTCGATTTTAGGATAACGTATTAAGTATCGTTGCGAACAATTAAATATTAAGAAAAATTTAATATTAGGAGAAAAAAAGCCAGCGCGCCTTCGTTTTCTTCTTTCCGTCGAATGTGTTGATTTTGAGTTCCTCAGTTGAATTACTCCAGGAATGACAAAACATTTAACGCCCCCGGGTGGGCTCGAACCACCAACCTTTCGGTTAACAGCCGAACGCGCTAGCCATTGCGCCACGGAGGCTCGTTTTGACACTTCAAGATAGTGAAACTCTTTCGATTTTAGGATAACGTATTAAGTATCGTTGCGAACAATTAAATATTAAGAAAAAATTTATATTAGGAGAAAAAAAAAAAAAAGCCAGCGCTCTTCGTTTTCTTCTTTTTCGAATGTGTTGATTTTGAGTTCCTCAGTTGAATTACTCCAGGAATGACAAAACATTTAACGCCCCCGGGTGGGCTCGAACCACCAACCTTTCGGTTAACAGCCGAACGCGCTAGCCATTGCGCCACGGAGGCTCGTTTTGACACTTCAAGATAGTGAAACTCTTTTCGATTTTAGGATAACGTATTAAGTATCGTTGCGAACAATTAAATATTAAGAAAAAATTTAATATTAGGAGAAAAAAAAAGCCAGCGCGCTCTTCGTTTTCTTCTTTTTGTCGAATGTGTTGATTTTGAGTTCCTCAGTTGAATTACTCCAGGAATGACAAAACATTTAACGCCCCCGGGTGGGCTCGAACCACCAACCTTTCGGTTAACAGCCGAACGCGCTAGCCATTGCGCCACGGAGGCTCGTTTTGACACTTCAAGATAGTGAAACTCTTTCGATTTTAGGATAACGTATTAAGTATCGGTGCGAACAATTAAATATTAAGAAAAATTTATATTAGGAGAAAAAAAAAGCCAGCGCGCCTTCGTTTTCTTCTTTCCGTCGAATGTGTTGATTTTGAGTTCCTCAGTTGAATTACTCCAGGAATGACAAAACATTTAACGCCCCCGGGTGGGCTCGAACCACCAACCTTTCGGTTAACAGCCGAACGCGCTAGCCATTGCGCCACGGAGGCTCGTTTTGACACTTCAAGATAGTGAAACTCTTTCGATTTTAGGATAACGTATTAAGTATCGTTGCGAACAATTAAATATTAAGAAAAAATTTATATTAGGAGAAAAAAAAAAAAATTTATATTAGCCAGCGCGCTTTTTTTTTCTTTCCGTCGAATGTGTTGATTTTGAGTTCCTCAGTTGAATTACTCCAGGAATGACAAAACATTTAACGCCCCCGGGTGGGCTCGAACCACCAACCTTTCGGTTAACAGCCGAACGCGCTAGCCATTGCGCCACGGAGGCTCGTTTTGACACTTCAAGATAGTGAAACTCTTTCGATTTTAGGATAACGTATTAAGTATCGGTGCGAACAATTAAATATTAAGAAAAAAAGAATATTAGGAGAAAAAAAAAAAGCCAGCGCGCCTTTCGTTTTCTTCTTTCCGCCGTCGAATGTGTTGATTTTGAGTTCCTCAGTTGAATTACTCCAGGAATGACAAAACATTTAACGCCCCCGGGTGGGCTCGAACCACCAACCTTTCGGTTAACAGCCGAACGCGCTAGCCATTGCGCCACGGAGGCTCGTTTTGACACTTCAAGATAGTGAAACTCTTTCGATTTTAGGATAACGTATTAAGTATCGTTGCGAACAATTAAATATTAAGAAAAAATTTATATTAGGAGAAAAAAAAAAAAAGCCAGCGCGCTCTTCGTTTTCTTCTTTCCGTCGAATGTGTTGATTTTGAGTTCCTCAGTTGAATTACTCCAGGAATGACAAAACATTTAACGCCCCCGGGTGGGCTCGAACCACCAACCTTTCGGTTAACAGCCGAACGCGCTAGCCATTGCGCCACGGAGGCTCGTTTTGACACTTCAAGATAGTGAAACTCTTTCGATTTTAGGATAACGTATTAAGTATCGTTGCGAACAATTAAATATTAAGAGAAAATTTAATATTAGGAGAAAAAAAAAGCCAGCGCGCTCTTCGTTTTCTTCTTTCCGTCGAGTTGATTTTGAGTTCCTCAGTTGAATTACTCCAGGAATGACAAAACATTTAACGCCCCCGGGTGGGCTCGAACCACCAACCTTTCGGTTAACAGCCGAACGCGCTAGCCATTGCGCCACGGAGGCTCGTTTTGACACTTCAAGATAGTGAAACTCTTTCGATTTTAGGATAACGTATTAAGTAATCGTTGCGAACAATTAAATATTAAGAGAAAATTTATATTAGGAGAAAAAAAAAGCCAGCGCGCTCTTTTTTTTCTTCTTTCCGTCGAATGTGTTGATTTTGAGTTCCTCAGTTGAATTACTCCAGGAATGACAAAACATTTAACGCCCCCGGGTGGGCTCGAACCACCAACCTTTCGGTTAACAGCCGAACGCGCTAGCCATTGCGCCACGGAGGCTCGTTTTGACACTTCAAGATAGTGAAACTCTTTCGATTTTAGGATAACGTATTAAGTATCGTTGCGAACAATTAAATATTAAGAAAATTTAATTATTAGAGAAAAAAAAAAGCCAGCGCGCTCTTCGTTTTCTTCTTTCCGTCGAATGTGTTGATTTTGAGTTCCTCAGTTGAATTACTCCAGGAATGACAAAACATTTAACGCCCCCGGGTGGGCTCGAACCACCAACCTTTCGGTTAACAGCCGAACGCGCTAGCCATTGCGCCACGGAGGCTCGTTTTCACACTTCAAGATAGTGAAACTCTTTCGATTTTAGGATAACGTATTAAGTATCGTTGCGAACAATTAAATATTAAGAAAAAATTTAATATTAGGAGAAAAAAAAAAAAAGCCAGCGCGCTCTTCGTTTTCTTCTTTCCGTCGAATGTGTTGATTTTGAGTTCCTCAGTTGAATTACTCCAGGAATGACAAAACATTTAACGCCCCCGGGTGGGCTCGAACCACCAACCTTTCGGTTAACAGCCGAACGCGCTAGCCATTGCGCCACGGAGGCTCGTTTTGACACTTCAAGATAGTGAAACTCTTTCGATTTTAGGATAACGTATTAAGTAATCGGTGCGAACAATTAAATATTAAGAGAAAATTTAATATTAGGAGAAAAAAAAAAAGCCAGCGCGCCCTTCGTTTTCTTCTTTCCGTCGAATGTGTTGATTTTGAGTTCCTCAGTTGAATTACTCCAGGAATGACAAAACATTTAACGCCCCCGGGTGGGCTCGAACCACCAACCTTTCGGTTAACAGCCGAACGCGCTAGCCATTGCGCCACGGAGGCTCGTTTTGACACTTCAAGATAGTGAAACTCTTTCGATTTTAGGATAACGTATTAAGTATCGTTGCGAACAATTAAATATTAAGAAAAAATTTAATATTAGGAGAAAAAAAAAAAGCCAGCGCGCTCTTCGTTTTCTTCTTTCCGTCGAATGTGTTGATTTTGAGTTCCTCAGTTGAATTACTCCAGGAATGACAAAACATTTAACGCCCCGGGTGGGCTCGAACCACCAACCTTTCGGTTAACAGCCGAACGCGCTAGCCATATTGCGCCACGGAGGCTCGTTTTGACACTTCAAGATAGTGAAACTCTTTCGATTTTAGGATAACGTATTAAGTATCGTTGCGAACAATTAAATATTAAGAGAAAATTTATATTAGGAGAAAAAAAAAGCCAGCGCGCTCTTCGTTTTCTTCTTTCCGTCGAATGTGTTGATTTTGAGTTCCTCAGTTGAATTACTCCAGGAATGACAAAACATTTAACGCCCCCGGGTGGGCTCGAACCACCAACCTTTCGGTTAACAGCCGAACGCGCTAGCCATTGCGCCACGGAGGCTCGTTTTGACACTTCAAGATAGTGAAACTCTTTCGATTTTAGGATAACGTATTAAGTATCGTTGCGAACAATTAAATATTAAGAGAAAAATATTAGGAGAAAAAAAAAAAAGCCAGCGCGCTCTTCGTTTTCTTCTTTTTGTCGAATGTGTTGATTTTGAGTTCCTCAGTTGAATTACTCCAGGAATGACAAAACATTTAACGCCCCCGGGTGGGCTCGGAACCACCAACCTTTCGGTTAACAGCCGAACGCGCTAGCCATTGCGCCACGGAGGCTCGTTTTGACACTTCAAGATAGTGAAACTCTTTCGATTTTAGGATAACGTATTAAGTAATCGTTGCGAACAATTAAATATTAAGAGAAAATTTATATTAGGAGAAAAAAAAAGCCAGCGCGCTCTTTTTTTTCTTCTTTTTGTCGAATGTGTTGATTTTGAGTTCCTCAGTTGAATTACTCCAGGAATGACAAAACATTTAACGCCCCCGGGTGGGCTCGAACCACCAACCTTTCGGTTAACAGCCGAACGCGCTAGCCATTGCGCCACGGAGGCTCGTTTTGACACTTCAAGATAGTGAAACTCTTTCGATTTTAGGATAACGTATTAAGTATCGTTGCGAACAATTAAATATTAAGAAAAAAAGGAATATTAGGAGAAAAAAAAAGCCAGCGCGCCCTTTTTTTCTTCTTTCCGTCGAATGTGTTGATTTTGAGTTCCTCAGTTAATTACTCCAGGAATGACAAAACATTTAACGCCCCCGGGTGGGCTCGAACCACCAACCTTTCGGTTAACAGCCGAACGCGCTAGCCATTGCGCCACGGAGGCTCGTTTTCACACTTCAAGATAGTGAAACTCTTTCGATTTTAGGATAACGTATTAAGTAATCGTTGCGAACAATTAAATATTAAGAGAAAATTTAATATTAGGAGAAAAAAAAAGCCAGCGCGCTCTTCGTTTTCTTCTTTTTGTCGAATGTGTTGATTTTGAGTTCCTCAGTTGAATTACTCCAGGAATGACAAAACATTTAACGCCCCCGGGTGGGCTCGAACCACCAACCTTTCGGTTAACAGCCGAACGCGCTAGCCATTGCGCCACGGAGGCTCGTTTTGACACTTCAAGATAGTGAAACTCTTTCGATTTTAGGATAACGTATTAAGTATCGTTGCGAACAATTAAATATTAAGAAAAATTTAATATTAGGAGAAAAAAAAAGCCAGCGCGCCTTCGTTTTCTTCTTTCCGCGAATGTGTTGATTTTGAGTTCCTCAGTTGAATTACTCCAGGAATGACAAAACATTTAACGCCCCCGGGTGGGCTCGAACCACCAACCTTTCGGTTAACAGCCGAACGCGCTAGCCATTGCGCCACGGAGGCTCGTTTTGACACTTCAAGATAGTGAAACTCTTTCGATTTTAGGATAACGTATTAAGTATCGTTGCGAACAATTAAATATTAAGAAAAAATTTATATTAGGAGAAAAAAAAAAGCCAGCGCGCTCTTCGTTTTCTTCTTTTTGTCGAATGTGTTGATTTTGAGTTCCTCAGTTGAATTACTCCAGGAATGACAAAACATTTAACGCCCCGGGTGGGCTCGAACCACCAACCTTTCGGTTAACAGCCGAACGCGCTAGCCATTGCGCCACGGAGGCTCGTTTTGACACTTCAAGATAGTGAAACTCTTTCGATTTTAGGATAACGTATTAAGTATCGTTGCGAACAATTAATATTAAGAAAAAATTTATATTAGGAGAAAAAAAAAAAAAGCCAGCGCGCTCTTCGTTTTCTTCTTTCCGCGAATGTGTTGATTTTGAGTTCCTCAGTTGAATTACTCCAGGAATGACAAAACATTTAACGCCCCCGGGTGGGCTCGAACCACCAACCTTTCGGTTAACAGCCGAACGCGCTAGCCATTGCGCCACGGAGGCTCGTTTTGACACTTCAAGATAGTGAAACTCTTTCGATTTTAGGATAACGTATTAAGTATCGTTGCGAACAATTAAATATTAAGAGAAAATTTATATTAGGAGAAAAAAAAAAAAAAGCCAGCGCGCTCTTCGTTTTCTTCTTTTTGTCGAATGTGTTGATTTTGAGTTCCTCAGTTGAATTACTCCAGGAATGACAAAACATTTAACGCCCCCGGGTGGGCTCGAACCACCAACCTTTCGGTTAACAGCCGAACGCGCTAGCCATTGCGCCACGGAGGCTCGTTTTGACACTTCAAGATAGACTCTTTCGATTTTAGGATAACGTATTAAGTATCGTTGCGAACAATTAAATATTAAGAAAAATTTAATATTAGGAGAAAAAAAAAGCCAGCGCGCTCTTCGTTTTCTTCTTTCCGTCGAATGTGTTGATTTTGAGTTCCTCAGTTGAATTACTCCAGGAATGACAAAACATTTAACGCCCCCGGGTGGGCTCGAACCACCAACCTTTCGGTTAACAGCCGAACGCGCTAGCCATTGCGCCACGGAGGCTCGTTTTGACACTTCAAGATAGTGAAACTCTTTCGATTTTAGGATAACGTATTAAGTATCGTTGCGAACAATTAAATATTAAGAGAAAAATATTAGGAGAAAAAAAAAGCCAGCGCGCTCTTCGTTTTCTTCTTTCCGTCGAATGTGTTGATTTTGAGTTCCTCAGTTGAATTACTCCAGGAATGACAAAACATTTAACGCCCCCGGGTGGGCTCGAACCACCAACCTTTCGGTTAACAGCCGAACGCGCTAGCCATTGCGCCACGGAGGCTCGTTTTGACACACTTCAAGATAGTGAAACTCTTTCGATTTTAGGATAACGTATTAAGTATCGGTTGCGAACAATTAAATATTAAGAAAAAAAAGGAATATTAGGAGAAAAAAAAAGCCAGCGCGCCCTTCGTTTTCTTCTTTCCGTCGAATGTGTTGATTTTGAGTTCCTCAGTTGAATTACTCCAGGAATGACAAAACATTTAACGCCCCCGGGTGGGCTCGAACCACCAACCTTTCGGTTAACAGCCGAACGCGCTAGCCATTGCGCCACGGAGGCTCGTTTTGACACTTCAAGATAGTGAAACTCTTTCGATTTTAGGATAACGTATTAAGTATCGTTGCGAACAATTAAATATTAAGAGAAAATTTATATTAGGAGAAAAAAAAAAAGCCAGCGCGCTCTTCGTTTTCTTCTTTCCGTCGAATGTGTTGATTTTGAGTTCCTCAGTTGAATTACTCCAGGAATGACAAAACATTTAACGCCCCCGGGTGGGCTCGAACCACCAACCTTTCGGTTAACAGCCGAACGCGCTAGCCATTGCGCCACGGAGGCTCGTTTTGACACTTCAAGATAGTGAAACTCTTTCGATTTTAGGATAACGTATTAAGTATCGGTGCGAACAATTAAATATTAAGAAAAATTTAATATTAGGAGAAAAAAAAAAAAAAGCCAGCGCGCTCTTCGTTTTCTTCTTTCCGTCGAATGTGTTGATTTTGAGTTCCTCAGTTGAATTACTCCAGGAATGACAAAACATTTAACGCCCCCGGGTGGGCTCGAACCACCAACCTTTCGGTTAACAGCCGAACGCGCTAGCCATTGCGCCACGGAGGCTCGTTTTGACACTTCAAGATAGTGAAACTCTTTCGATTTTAGGATAACGTATTAAGTATCGTTGCGAACAATTAAATATTAAGAAAAATTTATATTAGGAGAAAAAAAAAAAAGCCAGCGCGCTCTTCGTTTTCTTCTTTTTTGTCGAATGTGTGATTTTGAGTTCCTCAGTTGAATTACTCCAGGAATGACAAAACATTTAACGCCCCCGGGTGGGCTCGAACCACCAACCTTTCGGTTAACAGCCGAACGCGCTAGCCATTGCGCCACGGAGGCTCGTTTTGACACTTCACTTTAAGTATAATTGCGAAGATAGTGAAACTCTTTTACGATTTTAGGATAACAGCCGAACGCGCTATTGCGCCAGTCGTTTGACACTTCAAACAATTTTAAATATTAAGAGAAAATTAAATATTAAGAAAAATATATTAGGAGAAAAAAAAAAGCCAGCGCGCTCTTCGTTTTCTTCTTTTTGTCGAATGTGTTGATTTTGAGTTCCTCAGTTGAATTACTCCAGGAATGACAAAACATTTAACGCCCCCGGGTGGGCTCGAACCACCAACCTTTCGGTTAACAGCCGAACGCGCTAGCCAATTGCGCCACGGAGGCTCGTTTTGACACTTCAAGATAGTGAAACTCTTTCGATTTTAGGATAACGTATTAAGTATCGTTGCGAACAATTAAATATTAAGAGAAAATTTATATTAGGAGAAAAAAAAAATTTAGCCAGCGCGCCTTCGTTTTCTTCTTTCCGTCGAATGTGTTGATTTTGAGTTCCTCAGTTGAATTACTCCAGGAATGACAAAACATTTAACGCCCCCGGGTGGGCTCGAACCACCAACCTTTCGGTTAACAGCCGAACGCGCTAGCCATTGCGCCACGGAGGCTCGTTTTGACACTTCAAGATAGTGAAACTCTTTCGATTTTAGGATAACGTATTAAGTATCGTTGCGAACAATTAAATATTAAGAAAAATTTATATTAGGAGAAAAAAAAAGCCAGCGCGCTCTTCGTTTTTTCTTCTTTCCGTCGAATGTGTTGATTTTGAGTTCCTCAGTTGAATTACTCCAGGAATGACAAAACATTTAACGCCCCCGGGTGGGCTCGAACCACCAACCTTTCGGTTAACAGCCGAACGCGCTAGCCATTGCGCCACGGAGGCTCGTTTTGACACTTCAAGATAGTGAAACTCTTTCGATTTTAGGATAACGTATTAAGTATCGTTGCGAACAATTAAATATTAAGAAAAATTTATATTAGGAGAAAAAAAAAGCCAGCGCGCTCTTCGTTTTCTTCTTTCCGTCGAATGTGTTGATTTTGAGTTCCTCAGTTGAATTACTCCAGGAATGACAAAACATTTAACGCCCCCGGGTGGGCTCGAACCACCAACCTTTCGGTTAACAGCCGAACGCGCTAGCCATTGCGCCACGGAGGCTCGTTTTTGACACTTCAAGATAGTGAAACTCTTTCGATTTTAGGATAACGTATTAAGTATCGGTTGCGAACAATTAAATATTAAGAGAAAATTTAATATTAGGAGAAAAAAAAAAAAATCAGCGCGCTCTTCGTTTTCTTCTTTCCGTCGAATGTGTTGATTTTGAGTTCCTCAGTTGAATTACTCCAGGAATAACAAAACATTTAACGCCCCGGAAGGAATTGAAAAACGACCATGCATGTATATAGCATGTGAGTAAAAACATTTTAGATGTTTTCGATTCTATGTTTCCTCTGAATCATAATTTAGAGGAAATATTCGGATTTGGACCATTTTATCAAGTATTTGATACAAGATTCAGAAAGGTAATAAATAGCGTTAAGTGTCTAAACGATAGATGAAAATAAAGGTCCGATAAAAAAATCCTCGCAAAAAGAACTTCCAAGAAAAACTGGATCACTTTTCTCCATTTACTACTGAAAGAGAAACAACCCTACCTCTTATAAAACGATACATTTAAAATTTTACAACTTAATAATTAATAAGATTGACTGCTCTGATAACATTCATACGCATCTCACAACAAAGTTACATTTTCGAAAATAACCTTCGCAAGAAATTATTTTCTAAGTGAAAAAATGCCATGCATGTAGGTTTGTTTGTGACTAATCCTCAATGTAATGCAGTGTGGGACGGACATCCCATGAGTGATCTATCATGGACGGAGGGAAAAGGGCAGCGTCTGTTGTGATGGAGAACCCATAGGTAGAAGTCTGACTTTTTCTTCGTGACGCTCTTACAGACATATGAGACCGGGATCTACGGCTTAAAGTGTATTCCGAACCACTACAAACATCCATGGCAGCACCGGGACTCGAACAAGAAACCTGTGGTACCGAGCGACAGAGCGCTAGTCACTGGCCATTGAGGCCCAGCATGTGAGAATAACATGTTAGCTGATTCGATTTCATGTTTCCTCTGAATCATAATTTAGAGGAAATACTCGATTTGGACCACTTTATCAAGTATTTGATCACAGATCTAACGATCAATCATACATTAAAGAAAGGTAATGAATAGCGTTAAATGATAACGCGATAGATGAAAAATAAAGGTACTATAAAAAATATACCAAAAAAAAACTTTTAAAAAATTAGAAAATAAAAATCCCCACAAAAACTTTCTAAAAACTGGATCACTTTTCTCCATTTGGTACTGAACCATACCTTCTACAAACCGATACCTTTAAAATTTTACCATTTAATACCATTAAGGTTGACTGCTCTGATAACATTCTCCGCATCTCCACAACAAAGACATTTTCGAAAATAACCTCCGCAAGAAATTATTTCCTAAGTGAAAAAAGGAGCCGATCGGATGAAAGCGAAAAAGGAGTCCCTTTGAAGGCAAGTTTAACCCTCTCCTTACACTGCCCCGGGGCTGGCGCTGACGTCAGCAAACTTCAAAGCCCTCCCCCGCAGAACGGCTCAGCCACACTCGTCTTCGCTTTGGCGGCACACCTCAAAGGGTTGGAAAGATTCGGCCCTTTTGATTTGGGCCCCGCTTTTTCTCTCTGCCCTCGCTCAATTGGACGCGTAAACACACGATTTGCCCCTCTGCAAGTTTGTTTTGCACGTGTCGACGAAGCAGTCCGTGCTGGAAGTTTTTTTTCCCGCGATGCACCCTTTTAGCTCAGACCTTTTCATGCCATAAAGGCGGTTTAATTTTTATCTTTTGTTTTGAAAGAAATTGGTCTCGTAAAAAAGCGGATGGATTTCGTTTGGTGCATCTTTTTTTTTTAAAGAAATGAAGATCTATATTGTATTATGTAGGAATAGTTAGAAATGTCTGTTTTTTTAAATTCCTTCTATTAACTCACACTCTCCTATATATATATCTTGTTCAAATTTTCAATCGTTCATAATAGACTTTTTATTCATCCACTCAAGTTCAAATACATTTTTTTTACCTTGCAGTGGATGATACTGGATGTTAATACAATTTTTCGAATATTAATACATTACTTAAATTTCATTAATTCATTTAAATTTTATATGGGGAAAAAAATTTCTCTTATATAAGACATTTAGCAAGATATAAATTTAGGAATAAATACCGTCAGTGTTGAAAGCGTGTAGAAAAAAATGTCTTTTTCAGATTCTTCTTTCATTTTGGGTTCTAGTCTGAGTCAAGGAGGGAACAAAATGGAAAATGAATAAATTAGTAAGAGAGATGTAAAAGTGTGTATATGAGAGAGAAGTTTTTCTAAGTCAAAAAAAAATGAATGAAAATTATTTATAAAGTACTTCCTGCAATATAGTGAAAACAAGGTTTTTTTCCAATGCAGCTGGCAAACACATAGACAGCTTGGTCTTGGTGCCTTTTAAGGCAAGCGCTGCACACTCACTTTGCATTACCCAGGAGGCGCGTGTAACTTGAAGATACGGACGCGGAGTAACAATGCCCCGCAACGCTCTACGATCCTATTAAGACCAGGACTTACGGTTTAAAAGTGGATTCTGAACCACTACAAACATCCATGGCACCGTCGGGACTCGAACACGAAACCTGTGGTACCGAGCGCCAGAGCGCTAGCCACTCGGCCGTTCAGGCCCATTAGTGAAAAACAAGAAATATAAAAAAAAAAATTTTAAAGTCAATTCCTGCTTTTTTTGTCATTACATTGCAGAAAGTCCTTTACAAATAATTTTCATTCATTTTTTTAAGTTTATCTGGCGCCATCTATTATTAGATACGTGTTACTTAAATCTAAAAAAAATTAATGAATTAAATTTAATTACTGAATTAATATTTGAAAAAGCTGCATTAACATCTAATGTCATCCACTACAAGTTAAAAAATGTATCTGAACTTGAGTTTATGATAAAATTCCGTATCAAATTGGTTTGGTCTAAAACATACTCGTTATTTTCATTCCAGAAATTATCATATGTTCCGTCTAATAAAGTTTTAGCAGTTCAATAAATTATCATAAACAATAAAGTTTCATATCATAAGTTCATATCATCATCATATCATCATATCATCATATCAGTTTCATAAGATATGAAACTTTATTGTTTATGATAATTTATTGAATTGCTAAAATTTTATTAGACGGAACATATGATAATTTCTGGAATGAAAATAACGAGTATGTTTTTAGACCAAACCAATTTGATACGGAATTTTATCGTTTATGAGAATTTATTGCATTGTTAAAACTTTACTTGACAGAACATATGCTAATTTGTCAGAACAAAAACAGCGAGTATGTTTTGGACCACACCAATTTGATATGGAACTTTATTGTTGTTTTAGATTCTTTAAGTCAATCTCTGTCCATTAACAAAATAAATTAAAGTGCATATTTTATGCACGATGGAAAATTTGAACAAAATATATGTAAGGAGAGTGGGAGCTAATAGAAGGAATTGAAAATCAGGTAAAATCGATGCACTAGATTAACGACCTCCTTTTTTTTATTCACTTATGAATCCTTTTTACCTCCATATTTTTATTATCTTATTAAGGATTTGGAATTTTTGATCTCATAAAAGCAAATTTCATAAAATGTTCAATGCAAAAATTGGTTTTACTGCATAGAGTTACATTAAATGAAACATAAACTAGTTACTGCATTGCTAAACAACCTGATATCAGCACGAGAGAACACGTAATAAATAAAAAATCAGGCAGTGCCTTTATTTTTCATCTATCGTGTTTGTCACTTAACACTTATACATTGCCTTTCCGTAAGCCTGAATGGCCGAAATGTAGAACAACATGTGGCTAGTTCTCTGGAGATCGGTACCACAGGTTTCGGGTTCAGTCCCAGGGGGAATGGATGTTTGCAGTGGTTTGGAATCCACTTTTAACTGTAGGTCCCGGTCTGTTTAGCCCTCGTGTACGAAAGATGACCGCAGAACGGCAAACCAAGCCAAACCATGTAAAATTGGTTTTCCTGCACATAGTTATATTAAATTAAACACAAAATAGTTACTGTATCGTTAAACAACTCTAATATCAATGCAAGAGATCATATAATAAATTAAAAATCAGTTAAAAACTGACGAACTAGATTGACCACCTCCTTTTTTATTCACTTATGAATCTCGTCCAAAGTCCCTCTTTGACATGCGAGGAGGCCCCTTTGGCGGTGTCCATCTCTCGCCAACCCTTTGAGGCGCCCCGCCGGCGCCATCGGTGAGCGTCCCTCCACCACGGGGCTCTAAATGACCGTTTAATCAGGGGGAGGAAGTGGAATATTCAGCAGTTTTTTGCGCGCGTCGTCGTTTGTCACGTGACCTGTTGGACAGCCTCCTACCTGAAGATGAAGGACATTAGCCGACTTTCGCTGAACCCTCGCTTTCTGACGGGACAGCACACTCTGCCGAGACGGATGGACTTCTGCTTATGTCATTCGCAAGCTAATCTGGGGAAGAATGGGTCTATTATCGAGTTCTAACGAAATTAAGTAACAATTACAAAAGGATAATTGAGATAAATGGGATCCTTTTAAATTTAGGCTTTCTTCTGGTGGTATTTTTACATTTGCTTCATTAATATTTAATCTTAGTAAGTAATTATATATTGAAGAATATTAAAGTATTAATAAGATTTGCATTTACCAGGGGTTCTCAAACTTTTTGAATTTTTATTATGGCAGTCTCTACAAAAATTGTTAGCTCTTGGGCCCTTTTTAAATTTAGGCTTTTCTTCTGAAGGTATTTTTATAACTGCTTTCTTAATACTTATTTTTAGTAATTATACATGCTTATGGATGGCCAAGACTTTACCAGAGCTTCTCAAACGTCTTCTGCTTCTGTCATTCGCAAACTAATCTGGGAAGAACTTGTCGGAATAGTTTATTGTCGACTTCTAATGAAATTAAGTAACAATTACAAAAGGATAATTGAGATAAATGCATTTTACTTTTCATCTAGAGATTTTCTTATATTTGCTTAATTAACACTTAATTTTAGTAATTATACATGATTATGGATGACAAAAGATTTTACCGGCGGTTCTCAAATTTTTTAGAATTATTATTGTAGTAGTCTCTACAAAAATTATTAGCTCTCGGGGCCCTTTTAAAATTTAGACTATTCTATCTCCAGAAGAAAAAGTCTTGTTATATTTGTTCATTAATACTTTATTTTAGTAATTATATATGGTTATGGATTCCCGTCCATAACCATATGTAAATACTAAAATTAAGTATTAATAAAGTATAATAGGAAGAATATTAAAGTATTAATAGGATTTACATCTACCAGGGGTTTTAAAAAATTTATAGATTTTTTATTGTGACATTCTCTACAAAAATAGTTAGCTCTCAGGCCCTTTTTAAATTTAAATAAACTACGTTTAACATATAGGCTACTGTTAATACAAAAATTCTGACACAAAAATTATTTATTCTTTACATTATTTATTATCACGTTTTTGAAATTTTAATTTAATTTCTATTGAGAAATACGCATAACAAGGCAAGAAAAATCAGAAAATATTTCTAGTAATATTAATATATTTTTAATTTATAACGAACATAAGATTAATTAATATGTATAAAATTATGAATAAAACTTAACGTAAAAGAACAAAAAAAATATTTTGAATAGTAAATTATCGTATTAAATTCAATTTAACTTTAAATCGAATTAAAATACTTAATCAATAACACATTAGATTAAATACGCCTATTGAGATACTAGAATATCCAATATGTACCAGTCTCATTTACAAAAATAAGTCTTACAAAAAAAAAAAAGAACCTTAGTAACAATACCAAATAGAGCAACATTTCAATTCAATGTTCGTTTCGCTTTCCTTTAGTGGACGCGGGCATATGATTTAGAAATATTGAGCTAGAGGTTTGTACGTTTGGAAATAAAAAGTTTGTAGGTTCTCGCTTAAATGACACATATTAACAATGTCATCAAAATTAACTGCAGCGGAATTTTTATTTTCCTAGAAATAGCAGACTTGCAAGCATTTACTACAGATTTATTCGTCACAAGTGCCTTTCCTCTAAGCAAAAATTGTCCCTTCGGAATCACAACAGTATGGATCTTCAAAAAAACCTCTACACTATTAAACTGTTCAAGATTGTCCCACTGAAACGTATCATAAGTCCAGGTTATTTTCGACCGACCAGCCCTAAGGCACACGGTACATCAGATCGGCATCACGATAGCAATCCCAAACCGTACTTCCCTATCAAGAATAAAAACAAGAATTTCTGAAATACCGTTCGCACAATCCGTTCACCCCATGGGTCCAACCAGGACAAAAAACTCGAAAATTTTTGAAGAGCCTATTAATTGACTGGAAGATTCGTCAACTTCACCAACCAACTTTTTTTTTTTCTTTTCTTTTTTTTTTTTTTTTTTTTTTTGAGGCACACATAAAAAAAAATACAAAAGAAAAGCAGGAGTAAGTCTCCTGAAGCATAAACAGCTTTACAATAGAAAAGAAAAATAAGAAAGTAAGAAAAAAAAGATGTAAAAGAAGAACAAAATATATACATATATACAGAAGAGCCATACGTCACTTTATCGTTCTTCAAGAGCCCTTTCAAGTCGTTTCTTCAGGATTTCTGTAATTGCCTTCCTGAAGTCTTTTCGATGAAAAAGTTGTTTCAAGGTCATCACTGCAAAGTCCTTTGGAAAGCCTTGTCGTCTGTAATCTGTCCATAAGATGACTCTGCGATTGATAGAATGATGCCGTTCTCTATTGTAAAGGATTCTTTGAGGAATCATATGCAGTTGGTCTTAATGCCTCCAATGGTGAGATTTTTGCCATAAGGAATGCAATTTTTTAAACCTTCTCGGACTAACAACTAATCTTAATAAAGCAGTTACTTATTGACTCCCAAGCTGCAGTCTTGGCAACTGTCTCCTATACACCTAATGATTGCTTCCTTGTTGAAGAGGCCAAGATAAATCTATCCAATGCAATTGTTTTCTGGCTGGGAGATTGTTTCTCAGGGAATTCTCAGTCATTGCGGGATGCCTGGAAATGAAAAGGCCGACCTCTTGGCCAAAAATGATTGTAAATTACCACAGACACAATTTTCTTTATCCTTTCATCCATTTAGTTCTGAGGTAAAGAAGAAAATAGACAGACCCCTAAAACAAACTTACAAGCTCCATTCAACGGATAAAACGTGGAACATACTTGTTTCTTTTTGAAACAAGTATTTCCACAATCGGTATGTTCCATCCCAATGGACTTGCCCCTGTGCGGTTTTTACAGCACATTTCCGATTCTCGAGAGGACATGATTTTCTTAATAAACACACTTGCACCACATTGGTGTCGCTACTCATGATGTCTGTCCTCTGTACTCGTCAGGCGAAGACGTGGACTTTTTACATTTGACAACGTGCAAAGCACTCGATTTTATGACTTTTAATTCTGACAACTTCACTAAGATAAATTTTATTGGGCTGCTAGAGTTCTTATAGCGGATATCGCTACAGTTTTATGTAGGGGAAAAACTTATCGATTGAAGAGATTCAACATGAATCGACGCGCGCTTTCAAGTTCATCCCTGTCGATGACTTTTTGGTATGCATTCAAGGTCGGAAAAAGTTGGCATAAGTGTATTGTGTCCGGAGGGGCGATGAAATAAATTTGGAAGAATAAATAAAGAGTTTTTGAAAACAAAAATAATTGGTCTTACTTTTGGGGCACAGTAGTATCTTCTTCATTGTATTTACAAATACTGTGTGAGAATAATACTGTACTGTATAATAAATATTGTACTGAATGATCACTTCAATCACCATTGTACTACATGGCTTTAAAATTCCGATTGTTCTCACCTTTTCATGAATTTACCCTATAATATACACAACAGTCTACAATGACAGACGTATTTAGTTTGGATGGAGAAAAAAAGAATGCCATGAGCAGCCACCCTGACAATTGACAGATTCGTGAGACCTTGTCCACGCCGAGGAAGTGTCTCCACGGAAGGGGCCTAACGAGCCTTTAAGGGAGGGAAACGCGATTAGGGGTGAAGAGGGCGAGAAATTTAGTTACGCGGACGTGACTCCCTTAGCATGTTTCTTGATTGCTAATGTGCCACTGTGTCTTGGTGATCTTTTATTTTGCTGCGATCTTCTGATTCTCAAGTCTGTGTAACAGAAATGGACAACAAGTCACTACCAAATTATCTTGAGGCAATTTCAAAACAAATTTAAATTTATTATTAATAAAAAAAATAAAGTATATAATTCAATAATACAGGTTTGAGATTATTTTTCTAATGTAGCTGCTAAATACTTAGACTGTGATCTTTTATTCTATAAGGGCTGCACAGACGTTACTCACTCAGCACTACCTAGGGGCGTATAACTTGAAGATAAGCTACGGACGCAGAGTAACGAGGCATCTGACACGCTCTACGATCATATTAAACCGGGGCCAACCGGTTTAAGGTGAATCCCAAACCACTACAAACATCCATGGCCCCGCCAGGATTCGAACCCGAAATAAATCAGTTATATAAGTTCTAATATAATGATACATAACAATCTGCAATCTAAGATTGTACTTCGAACAATCTATTATCGGTAGTAGTTATAAAATATTGTCACCCTGACTTTTATAAAAATATTGCAATTCTATTAATGGAAGTTGATTTAAGAAAGAATCGCAAAGTGAAGATATTGATTACATCAATCCACCAAATAAGAAGACATGCTCTTGAAATTACTTGGAATTTGTTAAAGTTTCCAACTGTTGGCAGAAAGTGTTATTTCCATAAAATAAAACGGAATGTTTTCTGGAGATAATAATTGATGTAGGAGAAACTTTTTTTTAAATGAAAGTGTCAAATATTTAGACAATTATCTTTTTATACTGTAAGCAAGGGCTGCACCGACTTTACTCACACTTAGCACTACCCAGGGGGTGCGTGTTGTTTGAAGACAAGCTACGGACGCAGAGTAACAATCACCCCACAACGCTCTACGATCCCATTAGTCCGGGACCTACGGTGTAAAAGTGGATTCCAAACCACTACAAACAGCCATGGCACTGCCGGGACTCGAATCGAAATCTGTGGTAACGAAGGTCAGAGCGCTAGCCACTCGGCCATCAGGCCCCACAGGTAAGAGACTGCTGTAAAAATAAATATATTCTGTCACTTTATAAGGAATGGTATTACTTTTAAGCATTTAAGAAAAATTACTGAATTTACTATATTACTAAATTTTGAATAAGTTAATTTTTATTTAAAGACGAAAAGTGACACATTTTTTTTTTTTTACCAGATTGTCAAATAATTAAAAAACATTTTATCGGGAATAAAATATTTTTGAAAATTGCATTTCTTAATCAGTTAATAATAATGAAATATATTTTTATATTATACAAAAATATAGTTTCAAAAATAACTTTTATTATCGCATGCATCATATTAATTTGATTTTTTTTTAAATTAAAATTTTTTTTTATTTTAAATTTTGCGAACAAAAACGACTTTTAAACTTAGCTCTTGAATATAATATTCCTTAAAAGTCTTCAATCTTAAATATTATTTTAGTATGTAGTTTAAAAAGAATCTACAGAACTTGTGTTTTGAATAATTAAAAAAATGTCAATTTTATTACAATTAAATTTATTATATAAATGAAATTATATTCTAAATCCTTTCCTTCATGAAATGGAAGCAATATTTTTTCTACAAATTATTTCTATGTATTAGTAATTGAGAGCATTATGTTAAAAGTTTTGATGCCTTTTTCGTTGTAGACACTTATTGAAATCAAAATTAATCTTTTTTTCAACTTTTATAATAATTAATATATATCATTGAATCAAATAAAATTTATATTCATTTAATTACCATATATCATTAAAAATTAATAGAAAGGCATGCAAATTGTTATTTTTGATGTGTATTTAAAAGAAAGTTTTTAAAAAATGGGGTATAGAACTGGGTCGTATTGAACGTCTCTCTGCGAGCAGTCCAATACAAACTAGCCTTAAAAAGTTATGTCGTGGGACTGCACCGGCGAACTGCTGTTACTCATTTAGCACTAGCCCAGGGGCACGTGTAACTTGAAGATAGGCTACGAACGAATAGCACTTTCGAGCATTTGCCACGCACATATGAAAAGGACCTCTTACTCTGAATGTGATTTAAGAAAATGAAGTTTTCTTTTCAAAACAAATTATTTCTAAAAAGGAAAAATAAAAAGAACGTATTTTAATTTGATTACTGCATTATTAGAAAGCAATTCAGCTTGAATATATACAAATTTAGCAACCTATATATATATATATATATATACAGGATGATTATAATTAAAGTTCCACTTTTAAATTGCTATGAAAAAAAATTACTCGTCACAATGAGCTCAAATTTGAACTTAAGATATTTGAAGAACGGAATGACATAAAAAAAGCTCTACCGATTTTTGCCATCCAATTTGGTACGACCTTGCCGTGGTGAATGGGCTTTCCACTCACACTGTCGCGACTGTTGAATGACTTGTAAGTAATTTTTTCCGTCAAAACACCGAAACATATCAAGCACATTGAGGACTACAGTTGGTTTAATGTGCAACTCATGCCAAATACGTCGTCATTCCGATTCGAAATATCGCTGGAAGCCGAATTCACTTTCTTTATGTAGCTTATAGCGCCATCTATTAATACACTTTGGAACGTTTCCCCCTTCTTCAAGTTTTCCCCTTCTGCCTTAAAAGGGTATGTCGTGTGGACTGCACCGACGAACTACTGTTACTCATTTAGCACTACCCAGGGGCACGTGTAGCTTGAAGACAGGTTACGGACGAATAGCACTACCCCACAACGCTCCACGATTCTATTAGACTGGGACCTACTGTTTAAAGTGGATTCCGAACCACTATAAGCATCCATAGCACCACAGGGGCTCGAACAAGAAACATGTGGCACAGGGCGCCAGAGTGCTAGTCACTCGGCCATCAGGCCTGTTTGAAGAATTGAAGGCCCCACTTGTTTAATAATCCTTAAAACTGACCTAAATTTCATGCATAGTTCGAACTTTTCTTAAAAGGAATTATTGGCCTTTTTAATGTCTACAAATTAATATTTTTTTTACAATATCGAAAAAAAGATTTAAATTGTGTTCTTGCGTGTATCCTTTTAAAAAATCGTTTTAATGGAACTATATATAGAAACACATCTGTAAAACTAGTTTTCTGTGCAATCGAGTTTTTGGCCGGTAAAACAACAAAAAAGGGAGAACTATATAGCAATACGTCTGTAAAACTAGTTTTCTGTGCAGTACAGTTATTTTCGCAGGAAAAACAACACTAAAGAGGGACTATGTAGCAGTAAGTCTGTAAAACTAGTTTTTTGTGTTATATACTTCTTGGCAGGAAAAAAAACAACAGTAAAGATTTTGAATAAATGTTTCGTAATAAATGAGAAGTCGAGAGTTTTGCTATATAAATAACATGCTTTTTTTCAACCTCAACTAATTTTTATTCATAAATAAAACAAATATTAAGTATTAAAAAGAATTATTATTGATTGACACACACACTGATTAACTGTATCTGTATTGCCAGTTGCATTATAATAACAATAGCAACAAAAGACACATTTCAAATCATATAAAAAATTTCATCTTATAAAAATCATTGGAATTCTTATTGCACTTATAAAAATCATTGGAAAAATGATTACTGCATCTTATAAAAATCATTGGAATTATTTTCCAAGTTGGATTTAATAGCGAATATCTTTTTTTCTCTCAAGTAAACCTTAGTTTTACGTTTTGAAAACTTATTTTTAATTTGGCAATGAAATTTTAACCCCTTAGTGTAGGAGTTTCAAAAGTGTGTGCCGATACATTTATTATTCACTTATTGCCTCATTTACGAGTAGAAAATATTCTTTTATATTTACATCTGACAAAACCCAGAGCAGGCGATGATTTGGACTGCCAAACCAGAAATGTTTCGCCAATCCGTGAAAGCCTCATCTATATCATCTGGAGAAAAACAGGCAAGACGAAAAAAGAATGGTGGGGGGTTGGGGGAGGCGCTAATCACAAGATCAGCAAACGGGAGGGCCTCCCCAATCGCTGCACAAACGATCCAATTGAGTTGTCGGCAGACACGATAATCGAGTCTTGCGTTGGCACTTCGCTAATTCGCCCCCGAAAGGGGTTCTCCATTTAATTAGAACCCTTTCTCCCCTGCCCACCCCTAACGACATTAGCAGAGGTTAAAAGACTGGGTCCATCGCACCCTCATGATACTCACACGGAATTAACAAGCGTTCTTAACCTTTTGACGACAATCAAACCATCAGCACTTTTCGAGCATTTGCAACGAACATATGGAAAGGACATTTTACTCTGAATGTTATTTAAGAAAATGAAGTTTTCTTCAAAACAAATTATTCCTAAAGGAAAATAAAAAGAACGATATTTTAATTTGATTACGGCATTATTAGAAAGCAGTTCAGTTTGAATATATACAAATTTAACAGCCTATATTTATATATATATATATATATATATATATACACAGGAGGAATATAATTAAAGTTCCACTTTTAAATTGCTATTAAAAAAGAATCACTCGTCACAATGAGTTCAAATATGAAGTGAAGATATTTGAAGAACGGTATGAAATCAAAAAAAAAAACTCCACCGATTTTTGCCATCCAATTTGGCATGACCTTGCCGTGGTGGATGGGCTTTCCACTAACAGTGCCACAAATGTTGAATGAATTGGAAGTCATTTTTTCCGACAAGAAACCGAAACAACCAAGCACACTGAACATTGCAGTTGGTTTAATGTGCAACTCATGCCAAACACGTTGTCATTTCGATTCAAACTATCACTGGCAGTCGAATTACTTTTATGCCACTTGCAGTGCCATTTATTAATATACTTTGCAACTTTTTTTGATGCCATTTTTTGTACCATTTTCTCTTATCTTCAAGTACCTTTAGTTTTAAATTTGATCTCCTTGTGACGAGTGTTTCTTTTTTTTTTAAAGCATTTTGAAAGTGGGAATTATAACCAATCTGTATATATTCAAAATAATTTTTTTTTACAATTTTTCAAACCACAATTCTTAATCTTTAACAGTGTATATCATCTGTAATTGAGATTCGGTTTTTGATTCCTTTACAATTTTCATCTTTTTTTTTTCTTACAAGAACTTCCTAGCGTGAAATAGTCAAAAAAATCTCAAAAACATTTAACGATTTCTTTTCCTTATCAGAGTGTGTTTTTTAAAAATAGATATTAGCCCTAAATATGAAAAATAAAAATTAGTTTTATATTTAAGATTGCCTATGTTCGTTACATCTTTAATTCCATGAATGAAGACAAAAAAGCTTGATTTAATGTTGCAAGGCAATGCTGGGTTATAATTTGGTTCGGTCACCTTATCGACGAATCATCATCCGTTAATCATCAGATCATCAGGACCATCATCAGTAATCGACGAATCATCATCCGTTAATCATCAGATCATCAGGACCATCATCAGTAATCGACGAATCATCATCCGTTAATCATCAGATCATCAATCGTAATCGACGAATCATCATCCGTTAATCATCAGATCATCGGACCATCATCAGTAATCGACGAATCATCATCCGTCATCATCGTTAATCATCAGATCATCATCATCCGTTAATCATCAGACCATCATCAGTAATCGACGAATCATCATCCGTTAATCATCAGATCATCAGGACCATCATCAGTAATCGACGAATCATCATGCGTTAATCATCAGATCATCAGGACCATCATCAGTAATCGACGGATCATCATTAACTAATTTGAAAAGTAATCGACGAAATATTTGAAATATAAATCTAAGTACTGGTGGGTCAGTAAAATGGGAATTTGTTTCATTTAAGATACTGGTTATCTCAAAGTATTCTACTTTCCTTAATAAATAACTCTTATATAATTGGAATATACGTATGCTGGGTCAGTAGGGTAAGGGTGATAGCAATTTTGTTCAAAACATTGAATGAGGCAACTCATTTAACTTTTATGATTGAGTCGTGTTTTGCTTTATTAACCTAAAAATAACTTCCAAGGAAACGTAAAGCGAGGGGCAGGTCATACATTCGTTCTCCTGTCACATTGCATTCTGCTGTCTGACAAATAAAAGGGAAAATAATTTCGTTGGTAAAATAGCAAGTAATAAAATAATAAAAAAAAAATCTCTATATAAAATTTTTTTTATAAAAGTGAAAGAAAATTCAATGATTCCAATATTAAATATCTATAATTCATGTCAAAGTTCATTTAAAGAGTTATTTTCGATTGCATTAAAGCCGGATTAAAATTAATTTAATTTTAACACTCGATATTTAAAATATGTCTTCTATCTTGAGGATTCATATTAAATTCAAAATTATTTTACTGCTAGTAAGTTCTCTTAAAATAAACTAACTTTTGGGAAAAGATACTCTTAAATAATTTTGATAATTATTTGATAGGCTATTCTGATCAATGCTTTTTTTCTGTAATGCTTATGTGCACATCGTTTAAACTATTGATAGTTATTAACTAAAATTTATTACTTGAATTTTTTTATTGTAGAGTTAAATATTGAAATTTAAATTATTTTGATCATTATTTAATTTAAATTACGTTTCGCTTTGGCATTTAGGCTACTAATACGAGTTTTCAATGCGGTTTTATGTATTGAAAGATATACATATACATATATATATATATATATATAGGGTGATTATAATTAAAGTTCCACTTTCAAACTGCTGTAAAAAAAAACACTCGTTACAATGAGTGTAAATTTGAAATGAAGATGTTTGAAGAAAGGGGAAACTGTACGGCACGAAAAAGGGTTCCAAAGTGTATTAATAGATAGCGCTGTAAGCGGAATAAAAAGTGAATTCGATTGCCAATAATATTTTGAATCAAAATTACAACATATTTGGCGTGAGTTGCACATTAAACCAACTGTAGTGTTCAAAGTGTTTGAATGCTTCGGTGTTTTAACGATAAAAATGACTTGGAAGTCATTCCAAACAGTTGTGACACTTTAAGTGGAAAATCCATCCACCCGTTAAGGTCATAACCAATTGGATGGGAAAATAGGTGGCTTTTTTTGATGCCATACCGTTCCGTTCTTCTTCAAGTATCTTCATTTCAAATTTGAAGTCATTGTGACCATTGGTTCTTTTTTAACAAGATTTTGAAAGTGGGGCTTTAATTATAATCATCATGTATATACAATATAAACATTTGTAAGACATTTACGAAATACCAGTACAGAATAATACTACTAATAAGAAACAAAAATTACAAGCGGAAACTTGAATAAAGCAGAAATCATGCATTGTTCTTTCTAAAAAATAAAGATAAAGAATCCATGAATCTTTTATGCGCATTTGTACTTTACAAGCAAAACCATATCCCGAAAAAAAATAAATAAAGCATCGCTTTATGCAAGTAAATGAATCATTACCATTTCTTTGGTAGCTGATATGTATGTTTATAGTGGCTCTAAACTAAATAGGCTCAGATATTTTTTTCGGGGTTCTTATAAAATTTGTTTTCTTCTGAATATATTTAGAAAGCATTTTTGTTTCTGAAGAAAGAAAATCTCACTAGTTTTTTGTTCAGTTTAGAAACAAGTTAATCTATTTCCACAAATTGTACAAACAATTTCGCACAAAATGCCTTTACAAATTTTTATATAAAACTTTTACTATATGAAATTTTTATAACTATATAAAATTAACTATAATTAAAATAATTTAATTTTAATTATTTTTAATTTAAATTAAATTAGTTAAAACTAAAATTAAACTATATGAAATTCTAGACACAATTTTAGATTTGCAATATAAAAAATCAATAGGTTAAAAAGAGACAGTGTATGTAATTGGTTTTTAAACTTTTACTTTTGTTTTATTTAAATCTATGTGTTCGAAGCATGCTGTTTAAATGAATTTTTTTCAACCTTTTTACTTTTTTTTTTTTTACTGTACAACATGGAAGTTGTTAAAGTCTGAACATATAAGGGTAATTGGAGCTATGAACTAATACTGTTTAAATGGGTTATTTTTAACCCTTCTACATTTTTTTTTTTTTTTTTACTTTACAGAACTTAGTTAAATCTATATTATGAGCTATGAACTAATGTTGTTTAAATGGGTTATTTTCAACCTTTTTTACTTTTTTTTTTACTGCACAACTTGAAAGTTATTAAAGTCTATTAGATTGTGAGCTATGATCTATGTTATTTGGCATTTATTTATGCATAACTAAATAAAACGTTATTAGCAAAGATATTTTAAACAGAAATCAATCAATTATATCAGTCAATCGATCAATTCTATCGATTGATTTCTTTTTGGAAATAAATAGCCATTGGTTTTTTTCAAAGAAGATGGAACTATATTTTTTGGAGGGAGGGTGGATTACTTCATGTTCATAGAACGCTGATTGAACAAGATGAACTAATTCCATAGTCACTTCTGTCCCTGAACATTACCCGATTTGTTTTTGTTTTTTGTATGATACCAAGTCTTCATTAATGAATATCGTAAATATGTTTTCTACAAAGTAAAAGTAGCAGAATTGAAAGACTTAAAAGAACAGATAAAAAAATGTAACTAACTTACCAACGTAATCATATTGTACAACAAAAGAATTAAAGGAAGATTTCATATCCTCCGCAACATTAGAAAGTATACAGATAAAATCACTGTTATAAGATTAAAAACTATGGCACGCTTTCTTTCAAGTATTACTACACTGTATTAGGTACTATATTTTACACTGCATTTTGTTACTATTATTACTGACTATATTGTACTATATTGCATATTGTAAACTGTATACATTTATACTTAACTTAAAAAAGATAGATAATTTCAAAATTATGACAATTTACAAAATTATGGCATCTTATTGTGGAAAAAATTATTTTTTTCTAGTTTTCTTTTATGCATTTCGGGAAATAAAATTCATACAGAATCTTTGAAATAAGTTTGCTTTTGTTGTAAAATTACGTTATTTTTAACTGAACATAAATGAAAACGTTAGATTTGAATAATAAATAATGTTAATTAATCTTTCATTATCTGACGTAAAGTTTCATTCTATTTAAGAATATGGCTTAGATAAGCTGAATAATTTCTACTTTTTTTTATCATATGTGAACATGTTGTCCTAGTTAGAGGGTCCATGAAGTTATCCGAAAATGAGAACCAAGCAAATAAAGCTCCATTTAAAATTTTGGCGGAAAATGGTTGTTTGGGTCCCTTGAAACGATTCATGAATAACCTTAATCTTAAGGAATTTTCTGTAGAATTTGACGTTTATTTGAAGTGTTTTGAATCACTTTTCATTTTTTGGTTTTTTAAACATTTGTATATCCAATGGCTATAAGCACTAGTAGTGGGTTGATCAATTCCTTCTTTTTTGTTTCACATTTATCACTTTTGGTATTTTCCCGTGCTATTGAATCTGCATATGCTTCTTATTGAGCTGGAATAGTGCAGCTTATTTATTTGGAATACTTCATTCTTCATTTATGCCTGTTAATTTTCAAACTTTGAATATTCTTTTTCTTTATTGAATTTTATAACGTTTTTTGATAGAATTGGGTATTACTTCATTCTTCATTTAGATAACATTTATCTTACTTTTGTATATTCTTTTAGAGCTTCTTGAACAAATTATTCTTCATGAAGTTCTTGATCTATTCAACATTGCTTTATACATGTGGCTATTGAATTTGGACATTCTCGTAGTATTCCTAAATTCTTCGAATATTCACACATGATTAAACATTGGTCTATTTGCTCGAATAGATTTCAGTTATTTGAATTTATTTTTATTATTATTATTATTTTTTTTTTTGGCATTAACCATGTTGACTGCGAATTCGTTTATAATAGGACTAATATTATCATTATTATTTTTATTAATATTATTTATTAACCGAACTCATACCTTGCCGTATTTTATTTTCCATATTTGTGCGTTATGACGTTCATTTTCTTAAGACAAGAAGAAACTAAAGGTTAAAAAAAACTGTCCCCTGCTTTCAAGTGCCTCAATGATTGCCCTGTCTTTAAATGCAAAGAAGAAATAGGGGATAAGAGAAAGTTTTTTTTTTATCTCTTCTTTTTTTACCTTTTCTCCTCCTGAATATTGCATTGCATTTAAAAAAAAAAAAATTGCTCAAAAAGTCCGAAGTTTCTCGCATTGCGAAGTGACGTCACCTCCCTAAGCCGAACGAGTGGCAAAAAGAATGAGGGGGGGTGACGAGAGTTTCTTGCCCCCCCCCTTCAATCAATATCCAAAAATGGCAATAATTCAGATTTAAGCGTCGCCTTTTGCAGTTTTGTCGTAAATATCGAAATGGGAAAAAAGGTGGAGGGGCCTGTTTGAATAACGCTGCCGACCCCCTCCCCCTTCTTTTTTTGTCGAGGGAGGAAGGGAAGGGGGGGGAGGAGACAGGCATCGGCGTTATTTCACACTCCATTTGCTTTTCAACTTCTGCTACTTCCACTTCTTCTACTCCCACTCTCTTTAGGTCCCTTTTATTTTTTTTTTCTTTTTCCTTCTTTAAATCTTTTCTTTCTTTTTTTTTTTTCTTGTTCAAGAGCAGAAAAATATTTAAGGCACGCGAAATGGCAACAGTGGATCAAGTCGCACGTGGTTTAAATAAACGCAAATTCGGAACGGGAGTGGAAATAACGCCACCACCCCCGCGCGTTCACGGCAACTCCCCTTTCAGTTCACTAATGGGTGAGAGTCGCTTGGAATACGAATTGTTCTATTCTCATGGAATGGGAGGTGTGATTAATTTCTCATGAGAATTTCTGAATGAGATTTTCATTCCTGATTAAATAATTGCCTCTTATTTTATGTGTGGAAACTTTCTTTTTTACATCGTTTTCAATTCGAATGTAAATAATTCATGGCTTTGAATCTGTACTAAATAGGGCAATCGGAAAGGTTTCATTGTGATTGTTTCATTGGTTTAATGACTTTTTATGTCATGTTCTCTTTCATGTTTAAAACCCTAGTAAAATGAGATTTTTAAAATAATTATGTTCATCATTTGCCACATTAATTGTGGGTTTTTTTTTTTTCAATTCCTACTATCAGTTCACATTCTCTATATATATCTTGTTCAAATTTACAATCGTTCATAAAACACTTAACACTCAAGTTCAAATACATTTTTTTTTTGAATTTGTAGTGGATGACACTGGATATTAATACAGTTTATTTTAAATATTAATTCAGTAATTAAATTAAATTCATTAATTTTATTATTTTTTTTTAGATTTAAGTTGCATGTATCTACCAATAGATGGCGCCAGATAAACTTAAAAAAAAGAATGAATATTACTTATAAAGGACTTTCTGCAATAGAGTAAAAAAGTAGGAATCGACTTAAAAAAAAAATTTTTTTTTATTACTTGTTTTTATTAATGTATAGACACTTATAGAATCATATATCAAAAATCACTAATCAGTCAACAACAAAAAAAAAAAACATTAATTAAAAGTGAATTGCTTAGTTTGAATTTGTGTTTTTCATGCTCTTAACTTAATTGGAACACAGCTTTGTAGTTTGTAAAACACAGCTTTGTAAGAAACATTTTTTTTTACATCGTTTTCAATTCGAATGTAAATAATTCATGGCATTGAATCGGCACTAAATAGGGCAATCGGAATGGTTTCAATTGTCAGTGAATGGCTTTTTTATGTAATGTTCCCTTTCATGTTTGAAACCCTAGTAGAAAGAAATTTTTAAAATAATCATTTTCATCATTGGCCACATTGGTCATGTTTTTTTTGTAATGTAATTTTAGAATCATATATCAGAAATCCGGTCATATATCAGAATCAATCATATATCAGAAATATTAGTCAACAACAACAAAAAAAACCATTAAATAAAAGTGAATTGCTTCTTTTGAATTCTTGTTTCTCAGGCTCTGAACTTAGCAGCATGATGGTCAATCGGCTAGTATTCTGGTCTTTAGTACTACAGGCTCGAAATCAGAATCCTGCCAGTGGCATGGATGTTTGTGAGTGATTCGAATCCACTTTAATCTGTAGTCCCCGGTCTGTTTAGCCCTCGTATGCACAAGATGACTGTAGAGCAACTAACACCACCAAAGCTTCAGTATTTTTCGAAAAACCCCCTTAAAATATGTAAAATGTCTGAAAGTCTGCAAAATGGCTTCTCCCCCCGCCTTTCATTCCCTAATGGTTGCGAGTCGCTCGGAATAAGAATTATCCTATTCTGCAGTTTACTCGTTGTAGGGTGAGATGTGATTAATTTCTCATGGAAATTCTGAATGAGATTTTCATTCCAGATTAAATAATTGCCTCTTATTTTATGTGTGGAAACTTTTTTTTTTACATCGTTTTCAATTCCTGAATGTAAATAATTTATAGCATAAATCGGTACTGAATAGGGGTGATCGGAAAGGTTTCATTGTCAGTTGATGGCTTTATCTAATATTGCCTTTCATATTTAAAAACCTTAGTAGAATGAAAATTTTAAAATAATTATTTTTAATCATTGGCCACATTGATCATGTTTTTTTTTTTGTAATGTATGAACACTTATAGAATAGGAATTGTTCTACTCTGCAGTTTTCTCGTTCTAATGGGAGGTGTGATTAATTTCTTATGGAAGTTCTGAATGAGATTTTCATTCCAGATTATATAATTGCCTCTTTTTACAGTATTGGAAATCTTTTTTATGTAATGTTCGGTACTTATTGTTTAAAACCCTTTAATGTTTAAAACCCTAGAGAGGAAGTTATAAAATAATTATTTGAAATAATTATTTTTCATCATTTGGTAATGTAGAGACAATTACAGAATCATATCAAAAATCCACTCATCAGTCAACAGCAACACCAAAAACATTAAATAAAAGTGAATTGGTTCGTTTGAATTTGTGTTTTCATGCTCTTAATTAGAACACTACACTGATGTTTACCATTTTTCTCCTTTATTGATACTGGCGGCCTGATGGCCAATTTGTCTAGCGCTCTGGCCTTTGGTACCACAGGTTTCAGGTCAGAATCCTGACGGTGGCATGGTTGTTTCTTAGTGATTCGGAACGTTAAACTGTAGGTTCCGGTCTGTTTAGCCCTCGCGTACAAGATGACCGACAAACCAAAAACCAAACTAAGCTCTTAACTGCATTAGAACACAGCACTGAAGATTACCATTGTTGACACCATGTCTTTTAAATTGTGAAAATTGTTTTTTTTTTTTCATAGGTTCCATTTTTGTCATTTTTTAACATTCAAAAGAAGTTTGTAAAATATTGAAAACTGTACTTTGTATAGTCGGTTATTTTTATATTGAAATTGTCTTTTAATGAGGTTTGGTTTGTCACTCTACTGTCTTTTTTATACGCGCTTTAATCTAATAAGACAGCTACCTACAGAACGTAGATTCCGAACCTCTAACAAACATCCATGCCATCGCCAGAATTCCAACCTGAAGCCTGTGGTACCAAAGGCCAGAAACTTATCCAATTGGCCATCAGGCCGCTTTTCTTTATTAAAGATGATTCTATGCTATATTTTTCAAGGCAAATCTGTTAACAGACAGACATCCTTTTATCTGACAACTTCAACGTAAAATAAATAAATATTATTACTTTCTCTAATAAAATCCGAAAATAAAGTATTTCGGAACTATTAATACCATAACCTCTCATTAGATAGGACGTGCGTTTTTTTTTTATCAGGAATTAAAATATTTCCCGAGCTTTATTTATAAGCACATGGCCACACATCTAAATGTGACCTAGAAAAAGAAGATGGTTTTATCGAGCTTTTTTTCTCCAAACATGTGCAATATAACGAGCATATATATTATAATCGCCTCATACGTTGAAATCGAATTTTTCCATCAATCGTGAATAAGTTTTCTTGTATCAAAAATGAGCTAATTATAGAGAACTGATGGCTCAACCACATCTAGCGCTCTGGCGTTCGCCACAGATTTCGGGTGTGTTAACGAATCGCAAACTTTAATATAGAATTAAAATTTTGTACATGTAGCGTTACGTATATTAATTGAGGTTTGATTTGGTATCTCGCTCTACGGTCATTCTGTACACACTTCAGACTAATTTGATCGGGACCTACATTTTAATGTGAATTCGAACCACTAACAAACGGCCATGTCACCGCCAGAATTCAAACCTGGAGCCTGTGGTAACCAGTGGCCTTGAGCCCGAAATATTAGTTGAGGATAAATGCACACATTTAAATGTAGAATACACACATTATCTTGATATTTGTAACATTTTTTTGTATTAATTTCTTGTCATATATAAATGGTTAAAAAAAAGGATTTATTATTTTTCTTTTGACCTAAGCATTTAGTTTACTACTGGAAACTAAATAAATTTTAAAAAATTTTTAGTTTTTATTATTATTTCTAGCTTTTATTAGCACAGAAGGTTAAATGTTTTGTAACCTTTTCTACGTTTTGAGATTATAAATTAAAAAAAAAAATGAACATTTTCAAATATATATCAGCTGCATAAACAATTTGCAAGCAAACGAAAGAAGAAATTTAATGTATTTTTCTTCACAAATTTCGAAAGATAAAATTGAAATAAATCACAAGCAATTACTGAAAAAAACTGTTGAGGAGTTCTTTAATGAAGACGTTTATCTGATTTGTGCCCCATCCAATAAGATAGGAGAAGTTGGCAGTCATCACACGTTTTTTTTGCCACCGATTTAATTGAGGCAGAATTCACCTAACCAAAATATCATGAGCATATTCCAGTATTTTGCATTAAAGCATACCAGAATTGTCAAAGAAATTTTGATGAAGAAACCATTAGAAATTAATTAGCCACCTAATTATTTTTCATCTTTCTTATATTTTTCAGATTCATATTTTAATTTCAAAACACAATAACTTCTTTTAGATTGTTTGGTTTGGTTTGTCGCAGTACCCTCATCGTGTGCACACGAGGGCTAAACAGACCGGGACCTACAGTTTGAAATGGATTACTAATTCTGGTACTACACCACACCACATCACTATGCCTAGAGCTGAGTTGTCCCTTTACAGTTTGGGAATAATGTGGGTGAGAAGTCTGATTGGGCTGTGTGACGCTCTACGGTCATAGGAGACCGGGAATTACAGCTTAAAGTGGATTCCAAACCAAAAAAAAACATCCATGGCACTGCCGGGATTTGTACCCAAACCTGGGGTACCGAGCGCCATGGCGTTAGCCACTCGACCATCAGGCCAGCCGTTTAAAGTGGATTCCGAACCACTAACGCCATGGCAGGATTCGAACCAGGAACCTATAGGTACCAAAGGCCAGAGCGCTAGGCAGTTGACTATGAGGCCGCACTTCTTTTAAAGTATAATAATAGCTTAAATAGTAAAAAATGGGAAAATTTCAATGATAATCAAGAAATCATTTTTAATTGATTAATGTAATATATTGATAGAAATGAGTTCTTATTTAAAGGATGAAATAACTGTTTAATAGACTGACTAGTAACCCAAGCTAATGAACGCATCTACCTATCAAGACGTTTCAGGTTCGAAACCGCTTGCTGCTCCGTTGCATTTATTACTCTCAGAAACATGAAGATTCGAGGACGATTGTAGCAACGTATGTAAATTGCTTCGTATTCAAGCTGTCTGGTGAGAAGTTTTGATTTTCCATCGATACGGCACTCAAATGCGGTTATGTAGTTACGTTCTAAAAGTCCTCCAGAAAGGGAATGCCCACCAATAATCGTCCATTTGTTCATGGCATGTATAAGTGGACGAATATGGCACTGATCATCAATAAAACTGAAGTTCTACTTGTTACCTGGTGTTAAGGTAAGGAAGCTTGCAAGGATTCGATCTCTCTAGTGGTATGTGCTGCAGTCATTGCTATGAAAAAGAGTAGACCTGGTGGAGATTTAAATAGAATCTGTCAGACTGTCTGGTAGGGGTTTATTAGATTTCACCTAATATGTCGCCCTAATTTTGGGCAGTTACCATTAAAAGTCTTCTTGGAAGGCGTTAATCTTGCCCCTTCATCCTTCCAGGGAATGATATTCTCCTTCTTCAAAATAACTCATTCGCCTTATCCATTTTAAGTTGCATAATCAAATTGATGCTATGACTATACCGAGTCTGGATAGACTTGATCTAGCACCAGTAGATTAGATGTCCACTTTTAATCATACTAATAATGCAAGCTTCTTGTCTTAACTGATATACCAGCAGAAAAAGACCTTATTTAAAAATTTATAGGCACCATTTATTATTTCCAATATGTGTATAATTGAGTAGAGCTAAATAAAAATAATATTTCATAAAAAGCGATCTCTTATTTTCTGAATTGACAGGATTTTGAGCTAAAATTTTTTCCTCGATTATTAGGGGGGTCAGAAAAATGTATGTTAGATATGAACTAACATGCATTATTTTGAGCCTGAGCAGACAGTTTAGATATTTTAAAGGCCTTTCTTTACGCTATATCATTTTAAATAGTTAAATAGATGAGAATCGAATTTCTAATTTCATCCTCCGAAGTTATTGCCCCCACCACCTCAAAGATCGACCAAGTCATGCTTGGAATCGAATATGGAGAATGTCTTATCCTTAACCTTCGAAATGTGTTATGTGGCCTTGTGGCCAGTGGCTAGCTCTCTGGCATTTGGTTCCACAAGGTTAAATATGGTTCGTATCTTCTGGTTCGAATGTTGACAATGGCATAGATGTTTATTAGTGGTTCGAAATCCACGTTAAACTGTAGGTCCCTGTCTAATTAGCCTAACACGTGCAAAAAATGTCAGTATAGCAACAAACAAATCTCCAAAATGTGTTCTTTAAATGAGTAGATGGAACCAGATTTCAGCCAACAGAGAAATTATTTATATTTTCATTGAATATGCATTCTTGCCACCATCCAGTCTCAGGTTTCGAGCACCGGAAGGAACGTCGGGCGAGACTTGCACCGCTTTGGCCCTCCGCCTCCTCGTTCAGTGGCCGAGATCTTTATTGCAAACACACAAATCCCTTCCTCCTTTTATTGTGGGATTTCCTCCGCCGCAGAAGGGTTGCCGAGGTGGAGACGTCTCGCCTCACCTTTTTTTTTTTCCTCCTCCCCCCACCCCTGCCTTACACCCCCCGCATCCGAGATTTTAGAGCGAGTGGAGGCACTCGGGCTGGCTTTGTTCCTATTCGCGCTTCCAACCAGGACGAGGGGGCTCTGGCAGAGATGGAATCATAAGCGTGGAACAAAGTGCATTTTGCGTCCATGGTATTCCGTTCGAATCATTTGGTTTGGCTGGTTGGTACTTGGAGCAGGAGTTTCGGAAACTCAACATCCCAACAGAAAGCTCCTTATCAACAGTGTGTATGAGTACATTAAACCTGTAGGCTGAAAATACCTTGAAGTTGATTTGAAAAGATATGAATCTCTAAATGTATTTAAGGACGCCCGTTTCAAATTGAGGTGGGGCTGGGGGATTAAAATTCAACCACCAAACAAGGCACCCAGTTGGAAATCCCAGAAAATCCAGAGACTTAAATGTCAATAAATAGTTTGGTTTGTCGCTGTATACGGTTATCTTGTGGACACTTTAGGCTAAACAGACCGGGAACTACAGTTTAAAGTGGATTCGAACCAAAGATAAATCTTGAGGCTCAGTCAGGTTTCAGCTCTCGTGGTTCCTCGCTAATGTGAAGCTGCATATTACCCTTAGCCATGGATTTGGACCTGGTGTAGGCTTTCCTGCACCAGGGGGATTAGTAAATGTTCAACAACGATTAATTAATTGTAACATATAATTTCATAAACTGAAAAGCATTATCAACTAATTTTAAATGGTAAGTCGACACGGCAATTTTCACCTTTCTTCCCATGGTAGGATTTAATCCTGCAAAACTCATAAAATATTTACCGATTATTATATTTATTAGTTATTAAACATCTTCAATAACATCTGATTTACAGATAACATACAGGTGTAGTGTAGGGGTAGTAGATAATTAACAGAGGAGCACAATGTCTTAGAAAAGGAGGAGGGTGTAGAGAAAAGAAAAATAAATAAATAAATAAAAGATGGGCGTTAGCGTTGTTGTTCTAATGCATCTGGCAAAACAGAGACAGTTAATCTTTATGCCATAAGCAAGAACTGTTACTCATTTAGCACTATCCAGAGGGGGCAAGTATAGCTTGAGGATATGCTGCGTACGCGATTAAAACTATCCCCGCAACGCTCTATGATTTTATTAGACCTAGACCTACAGTATAAAGTAGATTCTAAACCACTATAAACAACCATGGTCTCGCCGGGACTCATACCCGAAACATGTGGTACGGAGTGCTTCAGCGCTAGCAACTATTTAAATATATACTATAGTGTTTGAAAAAACCTTTAAATGAATGCATAGTTATAATTTAGGGGCCGGATGGCCGAGCGACTAATGCTCTGGCTTTCGATACCGCAAGCCTCGGAGGGCCCCACCGGGACTCAAACCGAAAACCTGTTGTACCTAGCGCCAGAGTACTAGCCACTCGGCCGTGGCGTTAGTATTGACATGAAATAAAGAGAATAATACATTAAGCCCTACTAAGCAAGCATAAAAATGAAATAATTCAAACTAATAGGAATAAAGTGCCGTTAACAACCCTTACACCATAGTTGATTGCAGAGTTATTGCCATGAATTTTTTTCAGTAAGATGAAATACATACAAAAAGTGATGCAATGATGAAATACAAAATGCAATGATGAAATACATACAAAAAAAGTTATGCAGTGATGAAATACAAAAGTGATGAAATACATACAAATAATAATGCAATGATGAAATACAAAAGTGATAACGTAAATAATTGATACTATTTCACTTCACATTAACATGAAACAAACTACTGCAGTTAGATTTGTATTTGTGAATTTTAGAATACATAAATAAGTCTTGCTTTAATCCAAACGAGGAGCGGGCATTAGCGCGCGAAAGAGGGGGTCTAATAATGTTCGGATCTGGATCCGGTCCGAACCGGAAGCCCGCGGAAGACGGAGACACAAGTGTCGTTATCTGCGCGGAGCGGGGGCGGTGAGCGATCACCCGTCACGAGGATTTCCGGGCGCTCCAGCGACAAACGCGCCCTAATTGCGCCCCATTGTGAGAGCAGAGCCATTTTCCCCCGCGCCCCTGCTAATGGTGGGGCGTTTAATTGACAACCATCCGCGCGATCCGGTCTCACTTAGAAGCGGATTCACCAAACAACACTTGATTATTCATTTTGATGTTGTGAAAGGCACATAGTATACCTGTTTTATTATTTGCTAAAGGATTAAGACCTGGCCTCCTGCAGAAGATTTCTATATACATTATTTTTCCTAAGCTAACACTTTCAAATAGGGGGCCTGAATGGCCGAATGGCTAGCGCTCGTTACCACAGGTTTCTGGTTCGAGTCCCGGCGGTGCCATGGATGTTCGTAGTGGTTCGGAATCCATATTAAATAGTAGGTTCTAGTCTAACATAATCATAGTGCGTTGCGGAGGTATTGTTACTCCGCGTCCGTAACTTATCTTCAAGCTACTACTACTACTACTACTATACCACACAACACCACATCCCTGTGTCTTAGAGCTGAGTTGCCCTTTTACAGTTTGGGAATGATATGGGTGACAAGAAGTCTTATTGGGCTCTGTGACGCTCTACAGTCATAGAAGACCGGGACCCTAAAAAACCACTACACTTTTAAATCAAAGAAAAAGCGCTAGCCAGAATCAGGCCCCCTTATCTTCAAGCACCTAGTGCTGGTAACGTTGCCTTAACAAAAGACAACTTCTAAGTTACCAAATAAAAAAACACTTTTTAAATCAAAGAAAAAGCCAGAAGGAGCACCTACTGGTAACGTGAACAATTAGTTACAAATAGGATAGGAGACATCGGTTAGAGTCATTGGATAAAGTGTCGATAATCAAGGGGAGTTATCTTGGCTTTCACCCATAAGACATGAAAATCTGAGTTTGGTTTGTCACTCTACTATCATTTCGTGCATATGAAGGCTTAACAGACATTTAAACCTACAGTTTAAAGAGGATTCCAAATCACTCACAAACATCCATACCACCAGCAGGATTCGAATCTGAAGCCTGTGATACCAATGGGTAGAGCGCTAGTCATCAAGCTGCTCGAATAAGATAGGAGGCATCGATTAAATTCATTGCTTTTAAGAAACAAGAAGACTCAGTGACGATTGTGATAGCTTATGTCATTCGTCTGGCGGGAAATATCTTGGTTTTCTACCATAAGACATGAAAATGTGGAGACACCCTAAAAGATCTCCCGAAAAACAATGTCTTCCCTCCTGTTTCGTTGGTGGGCTAATCGTTGTATACATAAATGTAACACTATACCCAGCAAATATACAAATAATTAATGAAGTAGCAAAGTTCTATGACACATTCAGCAGACAATTATTTGTTTTTGTTCTAATGCAGCCAGCAATGCAGAGACAATATTCTTTTATGACCTAAGCAAGGGCTGCACCGCTATTAATTTAGCACTACCAAGGGGACACGTCTAGCTTGAAGACATGCTACTGACGCGAGTAACGGTACCCCCACAACGCTCTACGATCCTATTAGACCGGGAACTACTATTTAAAGTGGATTCCGAACCACTACAAACATTCACGGCACAGCCGGGATTAGAACCCGAAACCTGTGGTACCGTGCGCCACTCGGCCATTAAGCCCCTAGCAGACAAATATAAATGATTTAAAAACAATCTCAAATTCCAGTGCAAATTATCTAATAAAGATTTTAAAAAATAGCTTTAAGCAACAGAGTTTTTGAATGTCCTTTTTTTTTAACCGTATCATCCATTCCGTTATGTTTTCTTCCTAGTGCGCATGCTCATCAGAAACATTGAATTACTGAGCATGCAATTAGAAAGCCTATTGATAACGTTATGTATAAAAAAAAAAACAAGGCAGCAATGTGATGAAACGTTGGGAAAGTCGACTAATTATAAAAATGAGAAGTCTAAATTAAAGGCTGTAAATTTAATTTCGATAAGTTTTAACATAATTTACATTCAGTATTCTATATTCAGAAAAGAAGATTATTTAGAAATCTTTAAATCAGGGTGGCAAACCCAAATTATCATGCGGGCGATTTTCGAAATGTATCCTAACTCCGTGGGCTGCATATAAAATTATATATTCCCTTATTAGATTAGACCCACTATAGACATTTTTTGAGTGAAAAATTGAAAAATAATGAGATATTATTTTTGTGTTCACCATTATTGTTACATGTAAACATAGGTAATATAATAATAACGATACTAAACGCACATTGTAAAGAAATATATAACACTAAAAATGAAATATAATAAATACATAAATATAAATGAAATCGGTTGAAATCTAGAATACTGTACCCCTGAGGAAGGCGCCAATCTTGCAACTAGGAATATTTCGCCAATCTTCCGCCATTTTCTTTAGTGTTACAATACTTTAGATGAATTCTTAATTTCTTCTTTTCCCGAACAATATAATGACTATTTATTTCTACTTTGATAGTTATTTGCAGAATTTTTAAGATATAGTAAATAAAGAACGTAAATATATATATTCTTTTAAATATTTATTCCGATAAATTGTTGATTATTCTGAGATGATTCTTATAACGTATGTTTACAGTATATGATACAGGAAATAAGCAATTTTTATGATGTTGCCACTCATGAAAATACGAAATAAACAAGAAAAACGATTTTTCAATTTATTACTAACTTATATTTGATTATCAAATAATTATTTTCTTTTTAATGCTGTTGAAATAATTAAGGTTTTATAACAACCGCTATTTGAATTTGCGCGAAAAACTGTTATTAGGGAGTTTTTAAATAACGTTTTTTCGTCCGATATTTTTCTTCCTAGAGAGCATTGTACCTATTGCGCATGCTTATCTGTAATACTTCACTACTGAGTTATTCCTATGAGCATGCGTGCTAGGAAGAAAAAATATCGGATGATAAAAACGCTATAAAAAACTCTCTATTATTTATTTTTAGAACATTAGTTCTCGGCGAAAACGTCGTTTGAATGTTTTAGTGTGTGTTCTAGTTAGTGCTGTTGAAATAGCTAAGGTTTTGTGGCAACCGTTATTTTAATTCGCGCTGAAAAATGTAACATTTTAATTTTAGAACGTTTAGTTTTTAGAACGTTTAGTTTACATTGAGCGTATTAAATTTTTGCGTGGTGTTATGTTGTTGTTCTTTTTTGTTTTCTTTATTCATTTGATAATAATAGGTACGCTATTCTACAACAAATGATATATCAGAATAAAATGTAAGTTATTCTTTATTTTTTCCTGCATAAATACTTTTGTTTCCTCCTTCGAATTCGGCATCGTAAACTACATGAAATAATTTTTGACATAATAAAAAAAAAAATTGGTGTGTTAGCGAATAAATTGCGTAATTTTATCATAGCAACTATTATTGTCTTTGTCTAAATGATATATTTATGTGAGTTAGTAAAACATAATTCCACATAATAATTTGGCGATAAAAGAAAATTTGGCGTAAAAGTAATTTAGGAACAAATTTTGGCAGAAATAATGATATATTTTTGCTTTAAAGCGGCAATACATGGCGTAAAAGAAAACATTAAAATTTTACTATAATATTAGTAAAAATTTGGCTATAAAGCAATATAAATTGACTTAAAGGCAATTTAGAGATAATTTTTTTAGCATAATAGTGCTAAATTTCGGCGTAACATTTGATGTAAAATTATTCAAGAGATAAATTTTTTTGAGATAAAATTTTGACGATAAAGCATTAAAAGTACTTCAAAAACAAAATTCGCTTAACGAAAAAATTTGGCGATAAAACATTTCAGGATTAAAATTTTGGTGGAATAGTGATGATAGTGATAATAGAGAGTTTTTGCATACCGTATTTCGGACGTCTGTTAACTTTTTCTCCCTAGCGCGCATACTCATAGGAAATTGCGCATGCGTATCTGTAATAATATTTCCTATGAGCATGCGCGCTAGGGAGAAAAAGCTAACGGACGTCCGAAATACAGTATGCAAAAACTCTAATATTTAGCGTTAAAGCGATGAATTTTGTCTTAAAAGCACTTTCAGGAATGAACTTCGACGTAATAGCTGTTTGGCTCTTAATGTTGGCGTAATATCACTGTTTGACGATGAATTTTTTCAAAATAGCGTTTTACGATGACAACGAACTTCGGCAGCCATTTTGTTTGCTTGGCGATTTGGCATCCCAGTGAAGGATATTGGCTTAATATCATTTTTACCGCGAAAACTACTTGTCCATTCAATACTATGCTTGCTTGACAACCTCGCGATGTATTTGGCACAAAGGGTACATAATTCTAGATTTTTACCATGAAATCATTAAAAATGTATTTGTTTTACTAGTGCGATATTTGTTTGCGCAAGAATATTATTTTAAAATTAAAGTTAATTTTTCTCATCATTTCGGCAGTTAATTTTTGAATATATGGATGCACATATAATGTATTTTTTTTTTACTACATTGATTTTCGCTACTTTGGCCATCATAAAATAAATATATTTTGTAAAAGTATGATAAATCTCACGGGCAGAGAAAAGTTGCGTTTTCTTACCTACCATATTTTCAGAATGAAGCCGGTTACAATGGCCAGTGCCAGTAGACATTGTATTAAAACAGATGGAAAGCTCAGTATTTTCATTTATACAGTTAAAACATTGTATTAAAATCTTCGGACATTGTTTAAAAAATCAGATAGAAAAATCCTTCCTTTTTAATTTATGGCATTGTTTAGAAATCCTCAGGCATTGTTTTAAAATTTCCTTATTTATACTAGAAATCATTCCTTATTATATAGTATGTTTAAATCGTTCCTTATTATTTGGCATTGTTTAGAAGATGGAAATCCTTCCTTATTAAAATATTCCTTATGGCATATAGCATTGATTAGAAATATGGCATTGTTTAGAATCATTCTTATTCTATGTATTGTTTAAATCATTTTATTATAAGGCATTGTTTAGAAATCCTTCCTTATTATATGTCATTGTTTAGAAATCCTTCCTTATTATATGGCATTGTTTAGAAATAAAATATTAGAACTTCCTTATTATATAGCATTGATTAGAACTTCCTTCCCTATTATATGGCATTGTTCCTTATTCATTATATAGTATTGATTAGAAATCATTCTTATAGTATTGTTTAGAAATCGTTCCTTATTATTTGGCATTTTTTAGAAATATTATATGTCATCGTTTAGAAATCTTTCTTATTATATGGCATTGTTTAGAAATAGTTCTATGGTATTGTTTAGAAAATCCTTCCTTATTCTATGGTATTGTTTAGAAATTCTATGGTATTGTTTAGAATCATTATTATTCTATGGTATTGTTTAGAAATTCTTCCTATTCTATGGTATTGTTTAGAAATCGTTCCTATTTTATGGCATTGTTTAGAAATCATTCCTTATTCTAAGACATTGTTTAGAAAACTTTCCTTATTATATGGCATTCTTTAGAAATCCTTCCTTAATAAATCGCATTGTTTAGAAATCCTTCGTTATTATATAGCATTGATTAGAAATCCTTCCTTATTATATGACACTGTTTAGAAATCCCTCTTTTTATATAGCATCGATTAGAAATCCTTATTATATGACATTGTTTAGAATCCTTCTTTTATATAACAATGGTTCTATTATCCTTCCTTCCTTATTATATGGCATTGGTTTAGAAATCCTTCCTTATTATATGGCGTTTTTAGAAATCCTTCATCTTAATATTCTCAAAGTGAAAATTGCGTGGAACGAATTGAAACATTAGTAGCGCAGTGATTACGGGGAACGACTTTCTGTTCAATTAAGAGATCTCTAAAAGAGTCGATAGGCGATGAGAACATTGAAAGTCGAGCACAGATAATGCCTAATTTGGGATCATTACATCCCATAAATACAGCTCTCTCTCCACCGGCAGCCTTTAGGGGGCCTGCTTATCGGCTTGAAAATGGCACCTGCATCGCCCATTGTGTAGGTGTCCTTAATGATTATTGCTCTGTGTTTTTGGGGCCGCTTCGAAGTGTCGAGGCAGCAATAAGGTTGAATGACGTCCCCTTTCACGTGTGAATTCCGAATCGGACAGATTGCCTGACTGATGGGATGTTTTCTGGATGATAAAGAATGCACTGATCGCTTGAACAGAAAAAATGAACAGCAACGAATCAGCTGGAAAGTTCGGCAAACCGTTTAAATGACGCAGGAATAGCTGCATCAGCGGCAATGATTACTGTTGCTTATTTAATCATTTGCCGGGGTAATGATTTGTGCTTTTATAAATACTGAATCAATCATAGAAAGAGAATTAGTGTCTCTTTCTGCTACAAATTCCTGATTTAGAACAGTTTGTATAGTTTGGTTTGTCACTCTACGGTCATTTTGTGCACACTTTGGGTTAATTAGACCGGGACCTAGAGCTTAAAGTGGATTCCGAACCACTAACAAAACGTCCATGGAATCAGGAATCAGGCCAGGATTCCTAATTTAGAACAAGTATTAAGAATAAATGTGTTTATGATTTGACCAGATTATGACCAGATTTAAGACAAACTGCAAAATTTTAAATTGTCTTTGTAGCAGTAGTATATACTGAAATTGTTTTTGTAATAGTTAATTTTTCTAATGCAGCTGATAATGCAGAGACAGTTAATCTATATGACATAAGCAAGGGCAGCACCGACGTTAGTCATTTAGCACTACCCAGGAGTATGTGTAGCTTGAATATATGCTACGGACGGGAATTACACTATCCCCACAATGTACTACTATCCTATTAGACCGGGACCTACGGTTTAAAGTGGATTCCGAACCATTACAAACATCCATGGTAGCAAAGGGATTCGAATCCGATACCTGTGATACCGAGTGATTTGACGACTAACTAATTTGTGACTGACTTCTGGCGCACTGTGCCACGGGTTTTTCGTGTTCGCGCCGTGGCGGTTCCATGGATGTTTGTAGGGGTTCGAATCCACTTTAAACCGTAGGTCCCGGTCCAATAGGATCTTAGTGTGTAGGCTGAAAACATTAGCCCGTAAAAAGATAACATCTCCTGTAATGAAATCTGCCAATAGGCAAACGACCTTGGTTCACCATGGGGCTGTTGCGCAACTGAAGATGATGAATTCCATTACCATCTCAATTTTAAATTAGTTTGGGGTGAATTAAAAACTTTAAAACTGGAGGTGGATTTAAAACTAGATCTAACAAGGGTTTTTGAAAGGTTTTATAATAAAATCTTACTAACATTGATTGTTTCCCTGGTAATTCGCATGTGCGTTACTATTGATTTGCTTTATATTTGTTGATTAATAATTTCTTTGAAATTTTTTTTTAAAAATAGAGCATTGCTCAAAAGTATGGGAGATGTATATTTAAATGATCATTAGTAATTGTTTATTTTATTTTTCATAAATAAACACACATCTTTTTTCTTTAAAGTATCAAAAACGAAACATCACCAACTTAACACTCGCACTAAATTCTCATTTGTGGTGCTTCATTCTTAGAGCACAGGTGCATTCTCGGAGCTGTTTACGTATTCAGACGGATTGCATTTCGCTATTTTTTTTTCCACCTTTTAATGAGACCTCAAGACGTTAAAAAATAACATTTGAGGGAAGTAAAAATTATATATATAAATAAAAATTTAAAAGAAAGGAGAAAAAAAAATGTAAAATTTCCCAGAGCTGCTGAAGGTATCGCGTATCCAAGTGCTTGCAAATGACAAATGAGATTGTTCGTTTGTCAAGTCCTTCCGAAGCGATCTATTTCTGAGATTCGCAGCAGCGGTGCGTGGGTGTGGGATCGTCTGCCGCGCTCTCAAGAAGGGTCCCTTGTGCGGGAGGTTCACCTGCTACACGGCGAATGTTGAAAAAGAGATACCTGGGAAACTTGAGAAACCAATTTTTATCTTGTTCCGTCTCCGCTTTTTTGTCATTGGCTCATTTATTTAGAAGAGAAAGGAAGGGAGTCGTTGAGGCAGCCATTACTGTACTAAAAGACTTTAATAATACAGTAATGGCTGAATTAGAATTAGTTATCGTAAAGACAGTTAATTATTTGAATAATTACCTAATTTTACTAACATTTTTCCGACACGAAATATAAACAAATAAATACGTGTTAAGACTAGATGTTATTATTTTATTACATTACGCATTACAATTTTTTAATTCTTTGAATAACTCATACTATAAACACAATATGATTCCTACTTTTTAATAATTGCAAAATAAAACATTTTAATGTTTATATATAATGCCTAATGCCTATTACAATATGTAATAAATTCTATTTAAATAAAACAGGAAATATTTTGCTGATTATATTGATTAAATACATGATGATCATAAACCACTCGTCACAATGAGTTCAAATTTGAACTGAAGATAATTGAAGAAGAGGGCAACGGTATGGCTCAAAAAGAATTTCGTCGACTTTTTCCCATCCAATTGGGTGACCTTTGTGGTGGATGGGCTTTCCACTAACAGTGTCACAACTGTTGAATGACTTGGAAGTCATTTTTTGCGTCAAAAATCAGAAACCATCAAACACATTGAACACAACAGTTGGTTTAATGTGAACACATATGATTCCTACACATATTGTTGCCACATGCCAGATACGTTGTCATTTGATTCAAAATATCACTGGCAGCCGAATTCACTTTCTTTATGCTTCTTACAGCATCATCTATTAATATACTGTGGAACTTCTTTTTGATGTCGTATCGTTTCCCCCTTCATCAAGTGACTCTAGTTCAAATTTGAACTTATTGTGACGAATGGTTCTTTTTTACAGCATTTTGAAAGCGGGACATTAATTATATCACCCTGTATATTGATTACATCTATGTAATAATTTTAAAAATGAAGAGTAAAATTACAAAAATGCTATTCCAATTATTATGGTTTCGGTTTAACTGACTCATGGTCCAATGGTAACATGCGCAACTGATGTGCAATAACTTGCAGGTTCGAATGCGTTGATGGCCTGCATTGCAGTCACTGCCTTCATTTATAAGGATATTCGCTGATGATTTAGATAATGTGTTGACCGTCAGATTGCCTGGTGGAAGCGTATGGGTTTTCCTCATACTGCACGCAAATGTAAGGCAGTTACCGCTAAACGTCCGCCCTTAATCAACCGTCCTTGGCATTTTGTGGCATAAATAATTGGGATAGGGGGTCTATGAATGTACAGCAAAATAAAACAAAATATAATGAATTGGTAATGTATGCAGCTGCTTTTCAAGAGGAACCATGTTCCAATCCGTTTGTGGCTTCCTTTTTAAGAAGTGAGGAGACTCGCTGTTGATTAACAACATGTATATGCATCTCGCATTAACATCGCAACTACCTAAAAGAAGATTGTCGAGGGTTTTTTTTCTCTCAAACGATACTCAAATGCCATTTATCCTTAAATATTCTTCTTATTAGTGTTCTATTTATGGTGTACATAATTTGAATACGACTCCTATCGATGTACTAAAAAAAAAATTAATGATCTACAAATATATTTTATTTAAAAACCATGGGAATTTAACCATCAAATGCATTGAATTTGAATTTTAAATGTAATATTTTATTGAGTAGAATAAAAAATATTTTCTAATTTGTCCTTTAATTAATAAAATTTTTTAAAAACTCGTCAACATATAGTGTCAAGAAAATGTGCTTTATAAAAAGTTAAGCGACATATGAGGATATGACTTTCTATGAAACATTAGGTATCTAACAAAGTTTCTGATATTCCTTGCTGTTGCTTTTACAAAACATTAGCGTAACAAAGTTAGTGATATTCTTTGAGCGCTGCTTTAGAAGGCATTAGCATAGCAAAGTTGCCGATATTAATTAAGGGCTGCTTTACAAAACATTAGCGACACCTAAGTGAAGGAACATGCCATTTCTTTAGTATCAATAGTTTGTATACAGTTTCATTTTATTTAGCCAATGCAATGGTAGTCTAATTAACTTAAATGTTCATTATGAATTAGAATAATATCGTTACTATTTTTATGCTGCAGTGCAATATTGTAGAACTAGGCAAAGAACACTACATTCACTCTCCCACGCATAACATGCACGCTGATATATGAGCTGCACCCTTTTTTTCTGAATCTTCCCTCGTGTCTCGTCATTTTTGTTCTAGTGTCACTCCATCCCCTCGTCTGCCCGGATTAAAACCCTGTAAAACTGAAAAGTCTATTTCGAGTCGTTTTGCGGTAAAGACACTGCTCCCCCCTTCTCCAGGGGTTTTAAGTTTAATCGGCGTGGGTGCGAGGCAGCTCCTCCCTCTCCCCCTTCCTCCCCCTCCACCCACACGGTGGGGGATGCGGTGAGTGATGACGCTCCCAGGATCCTTGACGTCCGTTTTCTGTTGTTCGACTCATTCTCTTGTCACATCTTTTTTCTCTGCTTTGTCAACGGAGCTCAGTGAGAAAAGATATGAACTGTAAAATGTGTCGGTTATTATGTTAATCTAAGGTTGGTTTGTTACGAAAAAAATTTTTTTTCATCCTTTTTTTCTGGTATATGACAATACTGGTTTCCAAAAATTTAGAAAATATAAAAAACATAAAGATTTGTAGACTTTTATTCCACGCGTCCACCAAATTCATCACGGCCGGAGCCGGCACTTTTGTAGAATAGAATTCTTTATCTGAACTATAAAATGCTACAAAGAATGTAGTGTGCAGAATGAAATATGCAAAACCATAAATTTACAAAGTTGTCTAAAAAATTATAAATATTTGCATACTATTTGCACACTATATGACAAAATGTCGTAGCTTTTCCCATTAAGAGGGAAAAGGAAAGAAATGGACACACTAACGAATTCTTAATGATTTCTCTGTAGACCATCCATATTGCGTTCAGCCATTAAAAGTGACGCCATTTCCACTGAGGTGAGAAAATGGGAGATAATTTTAGATGGGGATAAATTTTACGAATATCAATGGGCTTAAACCTTTGCTTAGAATAATTATAATTTTTGCAGCTCTTTTAGGGATAAAATGCTACTCTTTAAATGATATACATAGATATTCCTTAAGACCATTTTTAGAAATTATTTTCCGTTTTTGTTCTAGCGAGCATTGTTTAGATTTAAAATTTAAATGGCTGCATGTTATTGGTCATAGCATTTAATTTAATAAGGCAGTTCATAATCCTATGGTTAAACTTCATAGTCTAATGCAGGATTGGCCAACCCGCGTCCCGCCTGGAATATTTTTTCAGCCCGTGAGTTTTTTTTTATCTAATTTTTACTAAATATATTTATTTTATAATGACCAAAGTAGTGAAAGCCAATGTATTTTGAAAAATACTTTATGTGTGCATCCTTCTACTCAAAAATGAACTGTCGAAATGATGAGAAAAATTTATTTTGATTTTAAAATAATATTTTTGGGAATATAGGACATATATTGCCTGTTTTATTTATAAATTCGCAAATAATTAAATTATATTCTGCGAAATGATGAGTGGAGAAACAAATATCGCGCTAGTAAAATAAATATATTTTAATGTTTTCATATTTTATTTCGTTTATATTTATATATCTTTTATATTTCCTTTTAGTGTTCTACATTTCTTTACAATGTGCGTTTAGTATCATTATTAGTATAATATCTATGTTTACCTGTAAGAATAATAGTAAACACAAAAATAATAACTCATTCTGTTTCCATTTTTCATTCCCAAAAAATGCCTAAAGGGGGTCTAAATCTAAGGATATACAATTTTATATGCGGCCCGCGGAGTTAGGATGCATTTTCAAAGTGTCCCGCAAGATCATTTGGGTTGGCTACCCTTGGTCTACTGGCTAATCCTAAGCTTCATAGGTAATAGGTGTTTAAAGTTAAAAATGAAAATAGGATACAATACCAGCTCTTTATCAAATCAGAATTATAATGGAATATTTGTTGTATTTATATGTGTGAAAAAAAATCCAGAAAACTATTCTCCTATTGGGCAAAAGTTAGTCTTTGCTACTTTCTCCTCCGTTCTATCAAGAGTTTTTCATCAGCTACTCCAGATCTAATTGAGTTAGTGCGAGTGGAAGATAGAAAATCCCTCTGTCGGCCATATTAAATGCTCATCTGATCTTTTGGGTATGAAATGTTTATGAAGAGGTCACTTTAGCTGCTCTTATGTTTCTTTGCTCTTTATTGTACAAAGACGACAGGAAACTATATATCTATATATAGTTAATTCGTGGCGATCATACAGATTTGTTACGAGTTAAGGATTTTTTTTTATGAATTAGTAAAGAAAGGAAAGAACAGAAAAACTTATTGCATCACTATTTTACTATATACGTTCTATTTATATCAAGGTTTGAAAACTATTTTTAATCTCGGTTTGCATAGAAGAAAAGAAAAGTGTCTTAAATTTTATATAACATAATAATAACAACACTTAAAGACAAAAGTAAAATGATAGGACACATAATAATCATTGAAAAATTCACTAGGTCAGGAGGGTTTAATTACTGAAATAAAAAATATTTCAGGAAATACCGATTGCTTTTTTAAATAAAATATTAAAAAATGCTTAACTTCATCATTTATTTGTATTTTTATATGATTAATATCTCAAAAAATAAGTAAAATAAGTTCATAAAATGAAATTTACTGTTTCATGTTGTTGTTCCTATTCGTAATAAATTTGAATTCTCTCGTGACATCGCACATCTATCAAATGGTCCTTCTGCCGCGATTTCATGTTGTTTCACAGATACTACGGCCTGATATACAATTGGCTAGCGGTCTGGCCTTTGGTACCACAGGCTTCAGCTTCGAATACTGACGCTGGCATGGATGGATGTTATAAAATGTGGTTAATTTTTGCATAGTGTAGTCCAATGGGTCGATAAATGTAGGTATAATTTTGTAGGATGACTAATGATAAAATGTAGGTATAATTTTACAAAGTGTGCAGACCGAGAGCAAAGCAAACCAAACAAAACTTCACAGGTACTTGAATCGACTACTTGTCAGTGCCCAAAAGATGGGAGTTCATAATGGATAGTTTTCTTTGCTTTTTTTCGTGATATAATGAAGATATAGTGAAAGTGAAGATATGATGATAGGTCAAGATATGTCAAAGTGGAGATATTTTGAATGATAATAGCAGCGATGTATAATTCTCTACCGATGAATCAGAGTTTATAATTACGGTTCTAATGACCAATCCGAATGGCTAAATTTGTGCTAGAACGTATATAATAAAAAAAAAAATTGATCATAATTCTAACGATGTTTATTTTCAATTTTAGTGAAAAGAAATTCTTCTGAAACAAAAATGTATTTGAATAGAAAAAATTAGATTCAATCCTTTAAGAGATTAATGTGCTATTATTAATACGTTTTCACCTATGCCGAGCTGATGCGTGGATATTTTGCGTTATTATAACTCAATCACGTGCCAATTACAAGAACGCATCCCCTTTCTTGAAGCAAGGACCTGGTTATTATGATTTCACTGTATCTTATTAACGGTCAATTTCATTTTCGAAAAAGATTTGAAGTTTGAATAAAAGCGTTTGCAACATCAGCTAATAGTATGGTTTGCTGTGCTATCAACAATCAACTGTGCATATCTAGGAATGGTCACTGAGGTCACTTAAAGTGAAACATAAAAATTGATATATTAGATGTTCCAAGATGCGCTTCATCATGAGATCGCAGAATATAATTTAATTATTCTGAGAATTCATAACTGAAAACTCATCCATAAAACAGGCACTATCTGTCATATACGAGTATTCGTAAGAATGTTATTTACATTGGTTTTCACTGGCCATTCTAAAATAAATATTTGGATATTTATTTAGTTTATTTTAGATTATGCTTTATCATGCTTATTATAATGTTATTTTACATCATGTTTTATCATGTTTCTTTTGATGTTATTTTACATCATGCTTTATCATGATTGTTTATACACGAATGTTATTTTTCATCATGCTTGGTTTAATGTTATTTCACATCATGTTTTCATCATGTTACATCATGTTTATACATGTTTTAATGTTATTTTACATGCTCGCTTTAATGTTATTTTAAGTCATATTTTATCATGATTTTTCTTACTTGTTTTAATGTTACTGTACATAATGTTTTATCACGCTTGTTTTAACGTTATTTTACATCATGTTTTATCATGCTTGTTTTAATGTTATTTTACACTGCTTTTATACAACATATTTTGTATCGGTGTAAAAATCAATGCTTTAAAGGAAGATTTGCTTTGACAGCTATAAAGCAGCCCCGCCCCAGTCCACTGGTTCCCTACTCGAATCCAACAGAGTTTGGGAACATTTGGTCGCACTTTACATCGAATGGAACACCTCCGGTTCGAGACGGAGGAAAGCGGAGACGGGCGGCTCGGCATCGGCTTTCGCCGGCCCTAAAGCAAACGTGCCCCACAACAGAAAACAATGCTCCTTACAAACATTTACGGGGGGTGGGGGTCTCCTGAGGGAAGAGGGGGGATTTCGAAAAAGGAGTGCGGATTAAAGACGTGATGTGAAATCCCGAAAATCTCGAACGAGGGAGAGAGAGAGGGCGGGGGAAGCATTAAATAGATTTCGGGGGTGGTTTGGAGCTTTTCGACGCGATTTTGTTCCTTCGATCGCTTTTCTTTTATTCTTTTATTCTTTTTTTATTTGATGTTCTTTCTATTACAGGATCAGACGATTCCGAAGGTGTTTGGCTCCGTCGATTCGTGTGTTCATGTTTTTCCGTTGTGTTTTTTCTGTAGGGAATCCCTGGTGAGCTTTGGTTGTGAAGGGGTCGGGGACTCCCCTATCGTGTTAGTTGAACAGGGTTCTAAAATACTTTGTTTGCTATTTTTATTTATGCTCTGTATTTGGAAACCAGGAATACTTTACTCTAAAGAGTTCTCTTGCTGTAAAGAGTCCGAAATGAGAATCTGACTATGGCTAATAACTATTTATAGAGACGATTTATCAAATAAACTATCTGTTGCCATGTTACAATGGGAAGGCCTTTTAAAGTATTCAGAGCTATAAAAAAACTTTTTTTCAAGCGTAGTATTAGACACAGAAAGTTTAGTAATCAGCATTTTTTTATTTCATATTATATATATATATATATATTATATTTCATTTTGCGTGTTATGTATTTCTTTACAGTGTGCGTTTGGTATCACTATTATTTTATTATTTGTGTTTACGTGAACGAATAATAGTAAACATAACAATAAAAATTTTTTTTTCCAATGGCAGGCTACAAAAAGTAATAAAATAAAAAAAAAAAGAAACAGAACACAAAGAACATGAAAACAACAACGAGAAACGAAAGAAATCACATAGTGACATGTTTTGCCCATAAGGGCCCTAGCCTCCCTGTAACGACCCTACACAGTAGAGGAAGCAAGTGCAGGACAGACAGGAAGGTGGGATGAATCCATGTCATCTCCAAGACTGCAGAGCATGCATTTTGGGCTTGCAAATATTTTCATACGAAAAGATGATTGCCATACAATCATGGCCCGTCAGGAGTCTGAAAAGGGCAACAGCTTTAACCTGGGCTGATCAGGAATGTTTAAGCTAAAGTTAAACCAGGCTTTAGATGAGTTGCCTTCAAGTAGATTATCAGATAGAGTGTTTCGAAAAAAGTCTCGGATCATCAGTTTCATCGAGTGAAAAGAGATGCCTTTACAAAAGGTTTGGGTGATGGTGGTTCCTTTTTTGGCAAGAGAATCCGCCTTCTCATTATCCAAGATCCCACAATGGCCTGGATCCACTACAAAACGATATTCTTGCCCTTTGAGTCAAGATCTTCAAGACAAGAGATGCACTTTTCGATGGAAGTAGACTGAGGTGTTAGGGCGGAGTTGATTGCCAAAAGTTCTGCCTTTTAGAGTCACATAGAATGACTGCTCTAGTAAAGTGTTCTGTTGGGCACTGCAATTGAGTTAGGGCAATACGTAAAAAGCTTCGACTTCACCGTCGTAAGCAGATGCAAAACAGCCGACAGGAGCATAGACAGAAAACAGGTCGCAGAAAACTCCTGCCCCGGCATTTATTCGCTGTCCCATCCGGGAGCCATCGGTATAGATTCTCAACCACTCCGGTTCGGGGTATAGCTCGTTGATAGTTGCATAGGAAATACTTCTAAGAATCTCACAGCTAGTATCTAATTTTCGGACAAGATCTGTGACCACATTAAAAATACTACAGTCTAAAGGACTGCGGGGAGGGGGCTGGCAAATTTTCAAACTCGAATTAAGGTTATAAGAGTCCTTCAGTTTCAACACTTCTTGCAGGAAGCCTGCTTGAGTCTTTGACAGTGTTGACTGGGGCTCTTCAAATTCCAGAGAGTGAGACAACTAGGTGTCCTCAGATTTTTTCCCAAAGCACCAAAGCCTTTTCCTCAATTATTTTTTCTAATGGCCAGTTTCTAGTACAGAGAAACAATAATAACACATTATGGTTTAATTTTTCTCTCAAAAAAATAGCCTATAGTGGGTCTAAATCTAATAGGGGATATATACTTTTATATGCAGCCCGCGGAGTTAGGATGCATTTCCAAAGTGGCCCGCAAGATCATTTGGGTTGGTCACTTTATGATATAGACTATTTTGGTATACGATATGCTATTATAAGCTTTCGAATGTTTCACTGTGTAATTTTATATCTTTCATTTTTAAGATAGTTTATGTTTTTTTTTGCAAATCATCTGTCAGCAAAATTATCTGAGGTGGACAACCGTGCACTAGATAGTCCTCCTGAAAGTATGCGTCATATCCCTCCAAGAAGCAGTTTTCGTAAAATTTTCATGTGTATTTCGTTCTATTCTCTTTAAATGCTCAAAAATAAACTTTGATCATTTTTAATTTGCGAAAGAAAATTACAACATTTTAAAACCCCATTATTGAATTTTTCTTTGTATTGTCCTCGCCAGGTTTATGCAATATATTCTTCTCCTTCTGATAATAAATTAATAATTTTTTTCTGATGGTTTATTAACGACAACAATGGATTTACATCTATTTCCTATTAAATGGTTTCCAATCAGGACTGCCTTTAGCATTATGCTTTTAAAAATGTGAATAACATTGCGTTTTTGTAGCTTTAATTTGTAAATTTTTGCATGAACAACACCGTGCATGAACAAAAAATGAATTTCAATGAAGAAATATAACACTAAAAAGTAAATATAAAAAATATATACATCTAAACGAAATAAAAAAAAAATGAAATATTTGAAATGATTTATTTGACTAGTGCGATATGTGTTTCTCCACTCTTTCACTTAGCTTTTGCAAATCAATCTCAATTTGGGTATTTGCACATCGTAATGGGTGTTGCAGGTTAGCTTTCGTTATGTTCGCAGTTATGAGTTATGAGCAGTCCGTACAGTTATGAGTTCGCAGAATATAATTTAATTATTCTTTAATCTCATAACTGTAAACTCATAAATAAAATGCACAATATCTGTCCTATATTCGCAAGAGTATTATTTTAAAATCAAAGTTAATTTTTTCATATAATTTCGACAGTTCATTTTTGAATAGTTGGATGTATTTAATAATGTATTTTCTGAATACATTGGTTTTCACTACTTTGGAGATTATAAAATAAATATATTTTGTAAAAGTACGATAAGTCTTACAGGCCGGAAAAATATTTAAGGCGGGTCGCGGGTTGGCCACTCCTGTTTAATGGAATTGTTAAAGGAACACCATTTAAAAATATATTAAGTTATATAACAGTGTATATATTTATATCTTTTGAAGACTTCGCTAGAGTTTATTGCAACATTTTTTCGAATTTCTACAGGATACTCAGGAAATATTTGTCCGAACTTTAAAGGAAAGCCATGCTGTGACAATTTATTAAAATGCTATAGAAACCGAATTTCTTTGCACATTTATATAAAAAGTAAGTATTCAATTCAAAAAGAAGTAGTTTCTTTACATCGACGAAATATTCCATTTTGCTCACTGCCCATAATGTGTTGCCTTCTTCTCATTAAATCTAACCAATCAACGTCCTGCCAGCGACCCATTTTTTCAGCGACAGAAGGCACGCCGTGTGGTAAGAGGCTTAGCTTTATGCTAATCAGAAATCGTAAAAGTTTCTCTTCATGAGAATCCTACAGTAAATCCCTGTAACCGTAGGCACAGCCCACAAATTGAGAGAGGGCTTACATCCCGACTTTATTAGGGAGTATCGAATTTGTCCCCCATCTCTGTTAGGGGGCTTCAGCGGGAGGGGGGCGCAGGGATCAGCAGAGGGAGGGAGGGGGTGCGCTCTATTTGATTTCGCTTTCAAAAGAGCGATGTCGAGTTTTGAGGTTTTTTAACGACATTGTCGGAGATATCCATCACCACCGATTCAGGCTTCTGACAGAAGGTGATGTATCGATTTGAAATCGCTTCTATTCTTCAGCCATTACGCTCTTTATTTCGTGTGATGGCTTTTTCAAGGGTTTGCTTAAATAGAAGGGTTGAAGTTCTCTCCGTTATTTCGGACTCCTGTAATCAGTTGTTGCTTATGAGTGTTTCTTCTAGAAATTTACTGTAAGAAATGCTTCGTTTTAATTTTTAAATTTTATCTTTCGAAAGTTGCGATTCCATTATTAAAAACTAGTGCAAATATTTAAAGTACTCTTACTCTTACTAATCATAAATTAAAATTACAATAAATTATATTAAAAAAATATTAAAATAATTAATATTAATAAAAATTAAATTATATTAAATATATATTAGGGTTAACTCAAACACTAATGAATATTTTGACATTTTCACACAGATGTCAAAATTACCAACAACCTAAAAAAGAAAGAAAAAAAAATGAAATTCCTTAAACACCGGGAATTTTAAAGTGAAAATTGGTCTTATTTTTTGGACACGGTAGAATTTCAAGCAACTTACTGTAAGAAATGCTTCGTTTTAATTTTTAAATGTTATCGTTCACAAATTCCGATCAATTATTAAAATACTAGTGTAAGTATTTAAAGTAGCCTTTTTCTTACTATTCATAAATTAAAATATATTAAATATTTATTAGGTTATAAATATTAATTGATTGTTTGTTTTTACAAACAAGCGAAGCGAACCAAAAGATTCAGTGTATTTAATGGGCGTGAAAATAACACAATCAGAATTTGAAAGATCCACCAAACTAAGAGTTCCTTTAAAAAGTAGTTAATAAACTTTGAAGTTTCAATTTTAATAGTCCAATTTCCATATTTTAAATTTCCATTAAAAAAATTTACATTTCTAAAAAAAAAATTTCTAATTTAATTAAAATTTAGTTAATTAATTAAATTAAATTAAAATTTTCTAAAAAAAAAAAAATTTCAAAAAAAAAAAAAAAAAATACAATTTTCCAAAATAATTTTTTTTAAAAAATAATTTACTTTTTTTTCAGACTATGGAAATTGAAATGTCAAAATTTATTGACAACTTTTCAAAGGAACTGTTAGTTTTTAGCGGATCTTCTGATGTATTGCTCACATGCCCACTGAATCGTTTGGCTCGCTTCGGTGGTTGGTAAAATAAACAATCAATTAATATATGCACTCAAAGAGCCAAAACATTATGACCACTGTCAATAACGAGTTGGCCCACCTTTGGCGCGCAACACAGCTACAACCCGCCTTGGCATGGATTAATACCACCACTTAATACCAGTTCAATACCACTTCCACCTGACCACGTGCCTTCCACGTCATCCAGGCGAGTTCATTGCAAATGTAGGGGTGGACATAATGTTTTGGCTCTTGAGTGTATATAACTCTAATAAATTCATAGTTTGACAGTTATCATACATATTTTTGAAAGTCAAACATGCAAACATTCAACATAAAGGATTTCAAAAAAAATAAATAAATAAAGGTGTAATAAATTAAATTTCAAAGCGATTCATCAATTGAAAACTCATAAAAACTGTCGATAAAAATACGCAAAAGTAATCATAACATTTTGAAAGATATATATTATTTAGTAAGATTATATTGTAATCCTACGAAAAAAATCCGAATTTTAATTGAAAAAAAAAAAATGGTCTCTTTCTCATTTTGCGAAATTCAATTGTGTATCTTAAGTTTTTCTTTTAACACATCCCCAACATAAATAAAGTTTATGGACAACTCGCAGATTGAATAAATAAAATCCCACAATTTGTCCCCAGAGGGCCTGTCTGTACACCTTGACATGTCAAAAACTGTGGGACTTCTTATCATCTCTTTAGCGGGTAACGAGTGACAAAGAGGTCCGTGACAGGGATGTGATACGTTTTTGTGTTTCGTCACAGAGCCTTTTGTTGGCCCGAAATATCCCGGACATGTGGCTGATGGATCGGCGAGTGACACTGACGCCGACCAATTGTGCCTGTCTTACGGTCCTCCGTTAATCACCCGTGTCCCGGTACATTGTTACGATCTTGCAACAAAGGGTTTTCTGCCTGCTCCAAATTTAACTGAGAAGGGTTTTTTTTCCTCTCTGTCTCTGTCTCTCTGAAGGAACAGGTCACGTCTTTATTTTGTCTGTCTTGAAGAAGAAGATTTTAGTCTGGGTGTCAGTTGTTCTGTAAGACCTTGGAAGAACGGAGTCCGCGTCCTTTCCCCAATTCGTTTTCAGGGAGGGAGATCGAGTTTCGCCACCAATTTAGAAAAAAAGGGTCTTCCTCAAAGGATACTTTCAGAATCAAGTAACCAGGCAATGATGCATCGCTGTACCATCTAGTCGATCCATGCTAAATTGGGATTTCTGTTTCTCTGTGTCACAGGTTTTTAATGAAATTAAACTGATATTTTCTCTATGTACTTCTAACTTTTTTTCAATTTAAAGCAAAAGTTAAATTAATCTAAAAATATATCTAATAAATTTAAAAAATAGACCATAAGAAAAAAACGCATTTAACACTGCTGAGACAATAAATTGACCATTTTGTTGTTCTAATGCAGCTGGCAAAAGCACCGTTTAGCATCAAGTAACCAGGTAATAATGCACCGCTGTACCATCCAAATGCATCATGAACTAGGATTTCTGTTTCTCTGTGTGATAGGTTTTTAATTAAATAAAACTGACATTTTCTCTAATAATTTATATTTTTCTTTTCAATTTAAATCAAAAGTTAAATTAAGCAGAAGAAAATCTAATAAAATTAAAAATAGACCATAGAAGAAGAAACACATTTAGCACCCGCTGTGACAATAAACTGGCCATTTTGTTGTGGTAATGCAGCTGACAATACAGAGACAGTTAATCTTTATGCCATAAGCAAGGGCTTCATTGCTGTTACCTCCGTTTAGCATCAAATAACCGGGTAATGATGCATCGCTGTACCATCCAAATGGCATGCCGAAATGGCATTGCTGTTTCTCTGTGTGACAAGTTTTTAATAAACATTTTTTCTATTATTTCTATTTTTTTTCAATTTAAATCAAAAGTTAATTAAGAAGAAAATCTAATAAATTTAAAAATAGATCATATCGATTTATGCTATTAGCCAGATGCACGGAGAACCTTGGCGTGACTTAAAGCTTAAAGCCCATTGATTAAATAGAAAAGGAATAAGATATATATATATATATTATTATTTATTTAAAAAATTAACTTAATTATTTATATTTTTTATTAATGAATAAAAAAAAAATAATCAATGGAAACAAACTAAAACAACTGAAGAGGGAAAATTGTGACTCAGCGGAGAAACTGCATGGTCATTCGGAAAGAAGGATATCGAAACGTTCATGAATAATATTCAGAACAGCGCGATTTTTGAAATCAGAAATGTCGTCGTCATAGTTGCCTAGATCATTCAAAACAGAATGATTAATATTGGGAATGAAGTTATAAAATTTTAACAATTTTGTAAACAAATTGTTTAGAACTTGGGAGGGAAAGAGCATGTCTGATATCCTCATTCCGGAAAAAACAAGACGAATTTGTAATCATACGCAGGCTTGTATTTTCAAGTCTTTGTAGGATCTCGAAATTTTTTTGGAGCAGTAGATCCCCAAATAGGACTCGCAAATGCAAGTACTGGACTCAAGTAAGCAAGATAAATGATTTTTTTATTTTCCAAGGACATAGTAGAGTTCCTACAAATAAGATACAGTACTCGAATGCATCTATTTAATTTATCACCAAGATAGTTAATGTGAGGAACATAATTTAATTTACGATCTAAGATTACACCCAAATATTTAGTCTGCCCAGCCCAATTAATAGGATTAATAAAAATTTCGATAGAAGGAGAGTTAAGTTTTTACGAGTGAATAGTGCTGCTTCAGTTTTCTCAACGATTAATTGAATTTTCCATTTTATAAGCCATTGTTCAAGATGATTAATATAATTCAGAAGGTTTTTACTAATGATAAAATATTTACGACTTTGAGTGAGATTCGATAGAGTTTTCAATAATTATATCATTTTGTTTTTCAATAGAATTTTGTAATAATGTTTCATGAGATTATATAAAAAGAAAGTAATTTTTGCTTACGTAGCAATGTTTGTTAGTTATTTAATAAATTTATTGTTTCGCTAAAAACTTTACCTCACCTGCTATGAAAGAGTTAAGAATAGTCCTTGTATAGGATGACTTATTTAAAAACTTATTCTCAATAAACATTATTTGGGATGTTTACAATGTGTACAATGCTTACTTGTTTTTCAATAGAATTTTGCAATAATAGTTTATGAAATTACATTAAACAAGCATTATAAAAAAAAAAATGTTTTTTAAGTCAATTCCTACTTTTTTTTTCAATATATTGCAGAAAGCCCTTTATAAATAATTTTCATTCATTTAAATTTATCTGGCGCCATCTATTGGTAGATATATGCAACTTAAATCTAAAAAAACCTAAAATTAATGAATTAAATTTAATTACTGAATTAATATTTGAAAAAACCGTATCAACATTACGTGTCATCCACTACGAGTTTTAAAAAATGTACTGGAACTTGAGTGGATGAATAAAAAGTATTTTATGAACGATTGAAAATTTACACAAGATATATATATAGGGAGAGTGTGAGCTAATAGAAGGAATTAAAAAAAAAAGGATTTTTGCTTACGTACGAATATTTGTTAGCTATTTAATAAATTTATTCTTTCGTCAAAAACACTTTATCCCTCCTGGCTATGAAAGTGTTAAGAAGTGTCCTTGTATAGGATGACTTCATTTTAAAACTTGAGAATAAATGAAGAATGTTGATTGAGAATATCAACATTCTTTGGGATGTTTACAATGCTTATATGTTTTTCAATAGAATTTTGTAATAATAGTCCATGAAATTACGTAAAAAAAAAAAAAAAAAACAATTGACAATTTTTGACGATGACCATTTTTTGCTTACGTACCAATGTTTGTTAGTTATTTAATAAATTTATTCTTTCTCCAAAAAACTTTACCTCCTGCCTGGAAAAGAGTTAACAATCATCCGTGTATAGGATGGCTTCATTTAAAAACTTATTCCCAATCAACATTCTTTGGGGAAAAGTCAAGAAGACACTTGTTCCCTTTTCGAGCGTTGCGTCACGCCCATTCCACGACAAAACCAAACAAAAAGAGGGTGCGAACTCAAACATTGTTTCTGTGAGCAGGCTTTAAAAATTTCGTTGACCCACACCGGGGAACTTTGTCCTTGACATGAAATTCTAAACAGCGTATTAACATTTACGCGACAGGCTTGATTTCCAAGTCAAATGAAGGCCAAATTCTGCTCGCTTGGCGTTTTTCTCACTTTCGCATCGCCAACCCTCCCCCTACTCACGAGTCATTGGCGATACACCCCTTCCCCTCAACCCCTCTCCTCAACTTCTCTCTCCTCTGTTGGTGTTCCTTTTCGAAAACTTTCGGGATTGGAATCATACTTTTTATTCCTCTGAAGCATTGCTTGATAGGAAGCCAGCGCCATTCGCAGGTACTTTTCAAGCATATAAACAACTGTTTTGGCTCACGCTGTTTTTCGTTTAATATTGTGTTTGTAATTCTAAAACAGTTTTTTTTTTTTTTTTTTTTTAACTTTTGGCTTCTCTGAAATTTGTTTGTCAATATTTCATATAATATGAATCATTGGCCAAATGGTAGAGTACGAGATTTGGTTTGGTTTGTCACTCAACAGTCATTTCTGATTAGATCTGGATCTACAGTGTAACGTGAATTGGTTGAGGACGAGGTTTTGATGTATGACCGTAGAGCGCCAAATCAAACCAAACCAAGATTATGTCTGGTTGCCATTCACTGAGTGCTCTTTAAATTTGTAAAAAAATATTCTGATGATGGAACATTTAAAAGAAAATGGAAATGAGGAATAAATCCCGGCCGTGCCATGGATGTCTGTAATGGTTCGGAAATCCACTTTAAACCGTAGATCCCCTTCCCCTGGGTTAAATGAGTTAGAGTGGTGCGGCCCTTGCTTATGACAAAAGATTAACTATCTCTGTACTGCCAGCTGCATTAGAACAAAAGTATTTTGAGGGTTACTTAAGTAATTTTTGATGTCATGAATTATTTCTTTCGGGCTTTGCTGCTTTTCTGCAGATATTATTTCACACTCTCCTCTTTTTATTGGTGCGGCCTGATGGCTAATTGGCCAGCGTTCTGTCTTTTGGTAACACAGCCTTCAGATTCGAACCCTGGCGCTGCTATGGATGTTTGTAGTGGTTCGGAATCCCCTTTAAACCTCAGATCCCGGTCTAACGGGATCGTAGAGCTTTGTGGTGGCATTGTTACTCCGCGTTCTTCAGTTATCTTCAAGCTACGCTCACTCTTTGGTTAGTGCTAAATGAGTAACGTTGGTGCAACCCTTGCTTGGCATAAAAACACTGTCTGAGTATTTGCCAGTTGCATTAGAAAAAAATCTTATGTAACCCGATTCAATGGCCACATGGTAGAATACAAGATTTGTGGTTTGGTTTGTCGCTGTACGGTCATTTTGTGCACACTTTAAGCTAATTAGATCGGGTCCTACAGTTTAAGGCGGATTGGTAAAAAATACAAGAGGACGAGATTTGATGTATAAGCGAGATGCCATGCTGCTATTGCTTTGAGACCGCATATTAATCACGGGGATTAAGGTGAGGAAGTTTCAAAGACAGTAGCGAGATTTTTCCGAGTTTCATCCCAAGAAATACGGAAATACATGGAAAGCATCTGTCTTCTCAGAAGACAGGCTACCTTCTCTTTTTCTCCCATTATCTTATATTCTATAAAAAAATTTTAAAAATTACACAAGTAACGTAAACATACACACTTAAACATAGATAATATAAATGATACTAAACGCACATTTTAAAGAAATATATGGCACTAAAAATGAAATATAAAAAAATATATAAATATAAATGAATTAAAATTGTAAAGAAAGGAGAAAAACTATATTTTTAAATACATTAGTTTTCACTACTTTGGCCATTATAAAATATATATATTTTGTAAAAGTGTGATAAATCTCACGGGCAAAATATTCGCCGGAAAATTATTCAAGGCTGGCAGCGGGGTTTAAATAAACAGGAAATATGCATAAATAAAAAGATTCCGCGATTTATTGATGGATTGGTGGACATCAAATAATTTAAAATAAATATTTAAATAATTTAAAATAATAATAATAATAAAATAATAATTTAAAATAATATCAAAATAATTTAAAATAATTAAGACTGATCTTAATAACACTTTATATTTATTCGAGTCTTTCGAGATAACTCGGCGGCCTGATGACCAATTGCCTAGCATTCAGGCCTTTCCTACCACAGGCTTCAGGTTCGAATCCTGGTGGAGGCATCGATGCTTGCTAGTGGGTTGGAATTCCCATTAAAGTGTAAGCCCCGGTCTAATTAGCCTAGAGTGTGCAAAGGATGAGCGTAGTGCTACAAACCACTTGACTCACTAACCTCTCTAGTTCTCTATTAAATGAAACTCTAAAGTTAACGGTGCCAACATAAGATAATAAAAAAGCACCCGAGTGTTATGTTGCTTAATTATCTTTAATATCATCCCTTGTGAGCTATGAAATCACGAGATCTAACTAATAAGCGCTATAGTTCTCGTTACCCACATTAAGATCCAGAGATTCCGACTCTTAGAATGATGAAATAAAAGACCAGTTCTCGGTTAAATGAAAACCCAAAGTTAACGAAGTCAACATTGTTTTTGTTCTAATGCAGCTGGCAAACACTTAGAAAATTGTCTTCGGTGCCTTATGGCAAGCGCTGCACCGATGTTACTCACTTAGCACTATCCGGGAGTTGTGTGTAGCTTGAAGATAAGCTATGGACGCGGAGTAACAATACCTGCGCAACGCTCTACGATCTTATTAGACAGGGACCTACTGTTTAAAGTGGATTGCGAACCTTTATAAACACATCCATGACCTCGCCGGGACTCGAACCTTAAATCTGTGGTATAGAGAGCTCGGCCACTCGGCCATTCAGGCCTGAGCTGATCTTAACAACACTTTTTATTTATTCGTGTCTTACGAAATAACTCGACTCACTCCTCCTCTCGAGTTCTCGGTTAAAGGAAAACCTAAAGTTGACGGAGCCAAGATAAGAAAATAACAAAAAATGTGTGGGTGTCATGTTGCTTAATTATTTTTAATATATTCCCTTGGGAGCAATGAAATCGCGAGATATAATTAATAAGCGGTATCTCTTTTGTTACCCACATTACGATCCAGAGATTCTGACTCTTGATGATGAATGAAGAGACCAGTTCTTGATAAAATGAAAACCTAAAGTTAACGGAGCTAACATAAAAAAATAAAAAAGCGGCTGAGTGTTATGTTGCTTAATTATTTTTAATATGTTGGCCTTGTGAGTAATGAAATCGCGAGATATAACTAATTGGCTCTATCGTTATGGTTACCCACATTACGATTCAGAGATTCTGACTCTTGATGATGAATGAAGAGACCAGTTCTTGGTTAAATGAAAACCTAAAGTTAACGGAGCCAACAGAAGAAACTAAAAAGTGTCATGTTGCTTAATTATTTTGAATATCTTCCCTGGTGAGCGAGGTATAACTAATAGGAGCTATCGTTCTAGTTACCCACATTACCATCCAGAGATTCCCGGCTCTCAGAATGATGAATCTCGCGGATCAAAATAAAACATCCAGCTTGTCTGCTGAGCCTTTACCAACCAATTAATAACGCAGCTTCCGTTGCCTGGTTAGTTATTTTGGTAGAGCCCAGCCCTGACAGCCCTCTACCTTTCGCAATTAGTTAGGGTTGATGACATTCGTGGAAATGAGAATGGCACATCCGAAGGTGGGATTCGAAGGGGCTTCCTTTGGCGGCCCAGACTTGGCAAGTGCGTGGTGCGACTTGATGGATTGGAGAGGAATGAGTGCTCGCCCCCTCCCGTGCCACAACGTTTCTTCTGCATGACAGGGATCCGAACTGCCGACGCACTCAATCAACCCTGGAGCGTAGACTCGGAGCAGCTGGAAGACTGTGTTACATTGTAAGCACTGTCTGCTAATTTATATCTACTAGCTTTTATGCCTCTGTTTCAGTGCTGAAGTCAGTAAAGTAGTCATCCTGTGTATTTCAATGAAAGATTTACAGAAAACAACTTTTCTTGAATCGTAAGCGTCAGTGAAAGATAGGTTGAAGCTCCTAAGTAGATAAAGCAGGATTAATCATGACAGGCGAAAGTTTTCAGAGGAATTTCAACAATAATCATGTATTTCAATGAAAGATTTCAAGAAAACAACTTTTCTTGAATCGTAGCGTCAGTGAAAGATAAAGCTCCTAAGTAGATAAAGCAGGATTAATCATGACATGCGAAAGTTTTCAGAGGAATTTCAACAATAATCATCCTGTGTATTTCAATGAAAAGGTTTAGAGAAAACATCTTTTCTCGGATCATACTGAACTCTATAAAGTAATCATCATGCGTATTTCAATGAAAGGTTTAGAGATGGCATCTCTTCTTGGATCGTGCTGAAGTCTATAAAGTAGTCATCCTGTGTATTTTATTGAAAGGCTAAGAGAAAACAACTTTTCTTGAATAGTGCAGAAGTCTATAAAGTAATCATCTCGTGTATTTCAATGAAAGGTTGAGAGAAAGCATCTTTTCTTGGATCTCAAGCATCAATGAAAGATAAGTTGAAGCTTCTGAGTAGATAAAGCAGGATTCATCCTGACATGCGAAAAGTTTCAGAGAAATTTCATATATGTAATATATTTCAATTTTCCACTTCAAAAAAATGTCTATAATATATTATATATAATTTTATATGTGGTCCGCGGAGTTATGATTGGGCCGCAAGATCATTCGGCTTGGCCACCCCTGGACTAGTATAGTATGTTCGATGGCCGAAACAGTATCGCATGCGGAACAAGTACTTTGCGATTAGTTTGGTGATTACTGATAACCTACTAATAGTTTTAAAGTAAAGATAAATAATTTAGAATTGATTCGAGGATGTCGAAGACTTTCGTACACGTTTCAAAATTAATAATTTTTTTAGTGCCGAAACTTTTTAACACACGCTCAAACGCAATCCATGTTGGCCAGGCCATTCATTATTTAGAAGTGGACATCGTTAAAATTGTTTGGATGTAACTCATTAGTGGAAATGTGCCCGCTAGGATGGGCGAGATGGCAGATTCTTCGACTCAGAAACACACCGGGATGATTCCAAGAAGGGGTGGTGGGGGTGGAGGGGAGGGGTGCTGCTGCTCGAAAGGTGTCGCCTCCCGAATCATTTCCCTCGCCGATAATCGCCTTCTCTCTGCGGGCAGGAAAAGGTGCACCCATTTGTCTAGCGCCTCGTTTCCGACAAAACCACAATTAACTCCCTCCCCACCTCATCCCCCGGCGAACGAGGGATCGGCTAATGAATTGGAAACGGTTGCTTTAATTAGAGCGCCCCCTTCCCTACCCGGGGTGTCCAATGTCTGGGTCGCTTTAATGAGTCCTCCGAACAAGTGGTGGAGCGGCAGCCCACCCCCTAAAGCATTTATTTTTTTTAAAAACATGATCCAGCTTGTCTGAAGTAGATGTCTTTAAAGGAGCCCTTGGGTCAAACAAGACTATTTCAGTAGATGGATATAATATTCACATCAAAATATGATTTAAATTTTCAAGTATGATTCAAAACATGATTTAAATTTTCAAGTATGATTCATAACATGATTTAAATTTTCAAGTGTGATTAGTATGCTTACTATGATTCAAAATAGGATTAGTTAAACAACTTCATAGTTCTATTTTGAAACAGCAAGTGAATCGTAACTTAAAAATAAAATTCATAGTAATTGTTAATTTTTTTGTAACGTTTAGTGGAAAAATTGTTCGCAGTTATGACCCTGCTTTTAATATTATGTCGTTCAAAATGACTTCCAAACAAATGGTGGAGGGAAGCCCCCACCTCAAGCATTTTTTTTTTTTTTAAACACGATCCAGCTGTCTAAAGTAGATGCCTTTAAAAGGCCAACTTCTGTCAAACAAACCTATTTCAGTAGATGAATATAATATTCACACAAAATATAATTTAAATTTTCAATTATGATTAGTATGATTCAAGTATGAATCAAAATAGGATTAGTTAAACAAGTTCTAAATTCTATTTTGAAAAAGCAAGTCAATCGTAATTTAAATGCAGAGTAATTGTTAAATTTTTTTGTAACGTTAGTGGAAAAATTGTTCTCAGTTATGACACTGCTTTTGATTTTATGTCGTTGAAAATCACCGAGACGTATCTTAAAAATTTACTTTTACTGTTATTATTTATGATTATTTAAAATTGGAATTATATATGGAATTAAATACAGGGGGATTATAATTAAAATCCCATTTTTAAAAGGAACCATTCGTCACAGTGAGTTCAAATTTCATTTGAAGATACTTGAAGATGGTGGAAATGGTGCGGCATCAAAAAAAAATTTCCACTGATTTTTCCCATCCATTTTAGGTATGACCTTGCCGTGGTGGATGGGCTTTCCGCTAACAGTAATAGTAACAGTAATACAACTGTTGAATGACTGGAAGTCATTTTTTTCCGTCAAAAAACCGAAACAATGCAGCACATTGAACATTACAACGGGTTTAATGTGCAACTCCTGCCAACTACGTTGTCCATTTCAATTCAAATATCACTGGTAGACTAATTCACTTTCTTTATGCCACTTACAGCGCCATCTATTAATAATCTTCAGTTCAAATTTGAACCCATTGTGACGAGTGGTTATTTTTTTTTTTTTTCCAATAGCTGTTTGAAAGTAGGACTTTAATTATAATCACTTTGTAATTGCTAGTTTTACTTCATGTCTACTAAACTGGATTATTTTAATTTCTGTTACGATATATCGGGGTTTTTTTTCTTTCTCAGGTATCATGAGTTAAAACGTTGTGACGATTTTTCACGAAATTATTTTTGTATCCATAGGTAACCCTCTTGTGCTGTGTCATCGTGACTGCTGAATCCACTTTAAACTACAGGTCCCTGTCTAATTGGATCGTAAAGCGTTGTGGAGATAATGTTGCTCGATAATATCTTCAAGCCACAGGTTCCCCCTGGGTAGTGCTAAATGAGTAACGTCGGTGCAGCTTATGGCATAAAGATTAACTGTCTCAGTATTGCCAGTTGCATTAGAAAAAAATGTGCATGAAAAGGAATTCATTTTTAATATTTGTGCGTTGTCGTGTAATAAGAATGGATATCAAAATTTTATATTATTTAAACTACAAAGAAACAAAATAGTAATCATCGTTTTACACAATTGATGAAATCTTGTTATTAACTAAAACTTTTTTTTTTGCAATCATTCAAAAAAACAGTCATGAATATAATCTCTGTAATTTTGTCTTTTAATATAACAGCCAACAAAAATTAAATAATATTCTAGAGGGGAAAAAAAAAAAATGAAATTAAAAAATTTTGAAGAAAATGAAAATTTAAATCTGAAACGAAAAAAAGTTAATAACTTATCCGTTAACTATAACAACTTAAAAAGAATTTAAAAAATTGTTTTTATGAGTGTAACTCTTCAGATTGCGAAAGATTAATGTATGTCTTAGTCGATGAGTAGGAATATACGCCAATTAAACGAAATCAATCACTTCGTTAATTTCTATTTATCACAATTAACAAGTCAATTAACTCTCTTTGCAGGAATCATGAAAAAAAAAAAGCTTTTTTTTTTTCCTCGCCAAGGAGGGGTTGAAAGAACTGGGGGAAAAACCGACACTGAAAAGAAAAATAATGATCGTGGTACTAAATTACGCGAAGCCGGCTAGGAAGGAGGGAGGGAGATGTGGGGTGTTCGCCTAATTCGATTTAAAAGTGGGCCGTGTGAAATGTTGCGAGGATACAGGAGGAGCTGTTGTTGTTTGTTGTCATTAAAAAGTGTTTAAGGGAATCGCTATTTGTACCGGCACGTGTTTGCATTCTCCGATTTCGGGCCGCATTCCAAGCCTTTCGAATGGGATCGAATCCATTAATAGGTTATCGGTAGGCCTAACTTCATATAGGATAGAAGATTTTCTATGTCTGCATGGATGTCCAAGGCTTCATCAGCTGTATGTAATATCAAAAACAAATATATAATATTTTCTATAATATCAATAGCAAATATACTACTGTGTCCAAAAAGTAAAACCCATTTTCAATTTAAAATTCCGGGGACTTACGGAATTTCAATTTTTTCTTCTTTTTTATGTTGTTTTTGATGTTTTCTTCTTTATTAGTGTTTGTGTTACGCTTAGCTTTGTGAGACGCTAAAACTGATTCCGGCGATTTTTGAAATGTCTGAATTCATTGAGCAAAGAACTTGCATTTAGTTTTGTTTGAGGAAACGTATAGAATGATGTAGAATGCATTCGGTGAGTATGCTATATCGGAAATAAATGTTTACAAGTGGTATAAACAGTACAAAGAAGTCAGAGAACGCGTTGAAGACGAAGAGCCCTTTAGTAGACCCTCAATCTCAACCGACGGAGCTCACGTCCAAAAAAATTAAATATTTGGTTTCTTTCAAACCATCGATTTACAATCGGAGACCTTGCTGATGATGTTGGAATTTCAAAAGGATCGGTCAATTCCATTTTGGGCTTCAACGCGGCAAATCTCGATGTATAGATAGATAGATAGCTATAGATATATATAATAAAAATAATAAAATATCTCAAAAGTGAATTTAGAGATAAACTTACCTTGCGAAACATTGATAAGCCTATAATCCATATCGTATACCAAAATAATCTATACCAGGGGCGACCAACCCAAATGATCTTGCAGGCCACTTTGGAAATACATCACAACTCCGCGTGCCGCATATTAAATTATATATCCCCATATCAGACCACTACAGACATTTTTTGGAGTAAAAATTGAAACATAAAGAGTTATTATTTTTGTGTTTACTGTTATTCTTACTTGTAAACATAGTTAATTTAATAATAATCATATGAAACGCACATTGTAGAGAATATATAAACTAAAAGTGAAATTTAAAAATATATATATATATAAAACTGAAATAAAAAAAAAAATGAATAATATATATTCATATTATTAAAAAATATTATATTATTTATATTATTACAATTTTTTCGAAAATGAAAATGACCCAACACAAAACACGATCAAATATAACGGACGCTAACCTTTAAAACCAATTACGATGTGAAAATACCGAAATTGAGATTGATTTTCAAAAGCTAAGTGAAAAAGTGGCGAAACACATATCTCACTAGTAAAATAAATATTTTTTGATGAATTCATTTTTGTTTATTCCATTTATATATATCCATTTATATTATCCATTTTTTAATATTTCTTTACTTTTTGGTGTTACATATTACTTTTCTTACTTTCGTTTAGTATCATGATTATTGTATTATCTATGTTCACCTGTAAGAATAATATTAAACCGAATAATAATAACTCATTCTGTTTCAATTTTTCACTCTAAAAAATGTCTGTGGTGGTTCTAAATCTAATAAGGGGATATACAATTTTATATGTTGTCCGCGGAGTTAGGATGCATTTCCAAAGTGGCCCGCAGGATCATTTGGGTTGGCCACCCTGTTAGCATATATGTAATAATTATGTGTATATAAAGTAACAAATTTACGTTTACGTTCTCATGGTTCCAAGGAAATTTAGCAAAAGAAATAACACATTTTCTGTCCAAGGTGTTTACATAGTATTTCTTTGAAATTAACAGTGAGAAACATTTTGTGACAGAGAAAGCAGTATTTCCATCCAGATCTGGCTTATGCCTGTCACCAGGCTGCTAATGGATGTTCCCAGAATGTGGAGTTTCAGCACCAACGATGAGTTCCGCATCAAAACTCTTCGCAGTTTCTGCGAAAGCTATCGAAAAACACTCTTCGTAAACCAACTGTAAGTGTCAGAAAAAAAAAAAGCACTTAGTGAAGGATAAAAACAGTGTATTCTATAAAGATGTATTTTGTTACGGTTATTTATCTTTTACATTATTATTGTAGTGTGGTATAAAATAAATACTGACAGGAAAAATATAGTAATTTTTTTTTTTTATTAAATATGATACACGGAGTATATTAAATTATAAATAGTGCTCTAGTTTACAAACGAAATTTTATGCCTGTTACAATAAGGAACATTTTACCAAATTTAACGTAAAACAGCATTAAATACACACAAAGAAAGTTGCTAATAGTAGAACTATTTTTATGAGATAATTACTGTCACTTTTTATGTTTTTTCAATCTGTTATTTTTAGGGTGATTATAATGAAAGTCCCACTTTCAAAATTCTGTAAAAAAGCACACCTCGTCACAACGAGTTCAAATTTGAACGGTTAGATGTTTGAAGTGGATCGGAATCCACTTTAAACCGTAGGTCCTGGTCTAATAGGGTCGTAGAGTATTGTGGGGGTAGCGTTACTCGCGTCCGTAGCCTATCTTCAAGCTGCACCTGCCCCCTGGGTAGTGCTAAATGAGTAATAGCCGTGCAGCTTTTGCTTATAACATAAAGATTAACTGTCTCTGTATTACCAGTGGCATTAGTACAACAACCTTTGATAATGTAATTTATTTTTGTATCGCTTTTTTATTCAAGTTTTTGAATGCCAGTTCTTTTTTTTTTTTCAATCGCATTCTTTAGACTTTCGCAACTTCCTTCGTCGACATTATAAGCCAGTACATTTCAAAATGGAGGCGAAAAAATCGCGCCCACACCTTTCCTACCCAGTACGTGCCAAAACAATTCGAAAACTGCATTAGTAAAAAACGCGTCAACTCACAAAAGCACCGGCGATGATGAATCACATTCGGACACAAGAGAAACTGTTTTCTTAGGGAAAAAATGTCCTTTTTTCACTCCTCAAGTAAGATTTTTATTATTTATTCAACTGCCAGAAGGACTTGTTTGCGTGTAGGTGAAAAGTGGAAATGATTCTTTTCATTTAAACAAGGAATGGCCAACCCAAATGATCTTGCGGGCCACTTTTTAAATGCATCATGACTCCACGGGCTGCATGTAAAATTATATATCCCTATATTAGATTTAGACTCACTGTAGACATTTTTTGGAGTGAAAAATAGAAACACAATGAGTTATTATTATATTTACTATTATTCCTACCTGTAAACATAGATAACATAATAACAATGGTACTAATGGCACATTGTAAAAAAATATATAACACTAAAAGGAAATATACAAAATATATAAATATAAACGAAATAAAGAATGAAATTATTCAAAAATAATTATTTTACGAGTGCGATATGTGTGTCTCCACTCTTTCACTTAGCGTTTGCAAATCGATCTCAATTTGAGTATTTGTATATCGTAATGCGTGTTGCAGGTTAGCGTTATGTTTGAGTGTGCTTTGTGTTTGGTCCATTTCATTTTCGAAAAAATTACTACTTTACTACTTTGACCCTTATAAAATAAATATAATTTGTAAAAGTGTGATGCATCTCACGGACCGGAAAATTGTTCAATTCCAATAGGCCCCTGATTTAATTAATAAAAATTAAACCAGGAAACCATTCTTGTTTTCAGTTATCTTTTATTTTTCATTATTCATTTTATTTAATTACATAAACAAAAAAATGCATGCTATAAATTAGAGATGCTAAGACCGCGGGCTGTATTCGGGCCGACAATTCGTTTTCTACGAACCCCTTCATCAGAAGTCCATTATAATCAGTCCATTATAATCAATAATTTTTTTTAAAGATTCTCATATCTATGTTTACATGTAAGAATAATAGTCAACACAAAAATGATAAGTCATTATGTTTCAATGTTTCACTCAAAAAGAATGTCTACAGTGGGTCTAAATCTAATAGGGGGATATATAATTTTATATGCTGCCAGCGATGTTATGGTACATTTTCAAAGTGGTTCGCAACATCATTTGGGTTGCCTTCCCCCTGTTCGAAATTATAATAGCTTTTTAACCATCCTTCCTCTGACCCACTGGAATCTGTGGCATTCAAGAGGAAAATTTAATTGGCCTACAGACTCTCACCGAACAGACTTGTATTTGCGCAATGATGCGCTCCTGTCAAATTTCGGCTGATCAGTAGAATCCTCCAACAAAACTCCAATGAACTTTTTTGTACTTTAAATATGTGTTAAATATTAATTAACTGTATGTGAAGGGCAGGTTAGACAACTCGTGTAAGTGTCTTGAATCGACAGTCAAAATTGCTGCTGGAAGATTTCTGGGATTTCGCTTGTACGACACGCAAAAGTGGACCTGTCTCCCCAAACATTCTACCGGAAATCAATTTCATTCCTTCATCACCTATTGATGTGTCCTTCATAACATACGTAAGTGGGAAAAGAAACACACGTACTGCCAAAAAAGATGAATTTCGGTATGAAAATTACAGCAAAATTCAGCAATTACAGCAATTTTCGGTACAGCAAAATTCGGTATGAAAATTACAAAAAATTGTTTAAAAAATTTGGGGGAGGGGGATTTTATTTATTATTATTATTTTTGGATTGTTAGTTTTCTAAGATTTTCCGGTAAATTAGTACAACAAAATGCTACATTAAATTCTAGAGTAGGGATGGTCAACCCGCAGCCCATGAGATGTATCACACTTTTACAAAATACATTTATTTTATCAGTAAAAAAAGAAAACCAAAAAAAAATAATGAACAAATAAGCTTGCAAAGTAGTGAAAACCAGTTCATTGATACAGTTATGAGTTCATAATTACAGTTATGATACAGTGTAACTGATATCATAACTGTATCTAATTATGAGTTAGATGGTTATTGAATTTAGTGAGACAACTATTAATAATTCAACAAATAACAGCTGCAAGAAAAATGTGTCAACAAAAAGAACTTTATTTACATCTCATATTTCATGAAAGAGCAGAAAGGACATCAAAAGATGCTTTAAACACAAACAGCGTAGATCTCAAAATACATCAGTGAAGAACATGAAATAGTATTTTAAAAATTACCATAAAAGGGGTTTTCAAATAGGGATTAAAAAAGATATTTGAAATTACCAAATAGCAAAAGTAACTTCATCCAACTCTTTGGAAAGTGCTGCTACAAATACAGAATTTGAAATAGAAATGTCATATTAGAAAGCAAAATGTATGAGTTAAAACTTATATCTTCTGGTTGATGTCCTACTTAACTTGTACGTTTCAAAGGATTTACAAGGCAATAATGATTATCTGATAACACTGATGGAATAAACTTAGTTTGTTTATAATCAAATTAAATATTAAAAAAAAATTTACTTACATATATATAGTGAAAAATTAAAAAGTATAATCGTTTATTATAAGTCTAAAAATGGGTTAAAATCTAGAATACTGTACCCTTGAGGAAGTTGCCAATGTTGCAACCCTGAGTATTTCGCCAATTTCTTTAGGGTTGCAATACTGTGATTAGAGGAATTCGTAACTTCATTTTCCGAACAATATAATGGCTATTTTATTGCTATTTCGATAATTAGTCGCAGAATTCTTATTTACAGTAAATAAGAACATAAATATATATTCTTTTCAATAAGTATTTCAATAAATTATTGATTATTTCGAGCTTATTCTTATAACGTACGTACGTCGCTGATACGGAACATAAACAATTTTTATGATGTTGCCATTCATGAAAATAAGACAAAAAAAAAAACGATTTTTTAATTTATTAATAACTTTATTTTATTCTTAAATAATTAATTTCCTTTTTAAAGATGTTCGTTTAGTTAGTAATTTGTGGCAACCGTAATTAAAATTCGCACGGAATATTTGAAGCTTTAGCTTTTTAGAACGTTAATTAACATACTAAAAACGGAGTTACAACTTAAATTTAATGATATGAAAATTAATGAAAATTTTTGAATATTTTTATTAATTTAATAATTTTTAATGAAAATTAATTTAATTTTGGCGTAATATCATTTTACTGCGCAAACTACCTGGTCCATTTATTTCTATACTTGGCGACTTGGCAATTTGGCGATGTGTTGCCACAAAGGGTACAGAATTCAACATTTTAACCCATTAAAATGTATGATTAAATGATAAAAAAATAGTTATTGAATAAAATTATACAATATAAAAATTATTAAATAGTACAATATTTTTCAAAATATAATATGAGTTTTAAAGTGATTTAAATCCATTTTTGAAAAATTAATGAATCAGTGATTGCTTTAGTTAGATGCAGATGCATTTTTATCGTATTTATAATTACACATTCAATGATGTACAAAATGTTTTGTTGGCTGAAACATAAATGAGAACCTTAAAACATTATTTCAATGCAGAAATAATTGGATTTATATCACTTTAAAAACTGGTTCATATAACAATTATACTTAAATTTAACATCTATTTTAAAATGCACTTTATTTTTGAACAAGTAAATCCAAAGTAAAAAAAGTCATTTTTATTAAAACGATACAGTAAAAATATTAAAATGGTTGAAATGTAGAATACTGTAACCTGAGGAAGTCGCCAATCTTGCAACCCAGAATATTTCGCCAGTGTTCCGCCAATTTCTTTAGGGTTACAATACTCTAGAGGAATTCGAAAAAAATTTTCGAACAATATAATGACTATTTATTTCTATTTTGACAGTTATTTGCAAAATATTTTAGTTATAATAAATAAAGAGCATAAATATGCGTTTTTTTAAATATTCATTCCGATAAATTATTGATTACTCTGAGATTGTTCTTATAATGTATGTCGGCCACTGATACAGAAAATAAGCAATTTTTATGATGTTGCCACACATGAAAATATGAAACAAACAATAAAAACGATTTTTAATTTATTAATAACTTATATTGAATTATCAAATAATTATTTTCCTTTAAATGCTTTTGACATAGTTAAGATTTTGTGGCAACCGTTATTTTAATTCGCGCGGAAAAATGTAAATTTTATTTTTAGAACGTTAGTTTACGGAAGAAAAAGACCGTTGGAACTTTTTTTCTGTGGTTTTGTGATGTTGTAATTGTTTTCTTCGTTCATTTGATAAGGCTATTCACGGATCAGGTTTACTTTCGCCTGCAACAAAGGGTATATCAGAATAAAGTGTAAGTAATTTTTTGGATTTTTTTTTTCTTTCATTTTTAAATAATCTTGTCTTATCATTCGAGTTCAGCATCATAAACAACACAAAATATTTTTTGACATAGAAAAAAATAAATTGCGAATTAGAGAATAATTTTGGCTTAATTTTATCATAACAGCGATTATTATCTTTGTCTAAATGATAAATTTATGTGAATTAGCAAAACAAAATTCCACATAATAATTTGGCGATAAAGCTATTAAATTGGCATGAAATAAATTTAGGAATAAAATTTTGGTAAAATTATTATGTATTTTGGAGTTAAAGTGGCAATATGTGGCGTGAAAAGAAAACATTAAAATTTGGTCATAATAGTGGTAAAATGTTGGTGATAAAGCGATATAAATATAAATTGGCGTAAAGACAATTTAGACATAATTTTTTGGCCATTTGTGGTGCTAAAATTTGGCGTAAAAGTTATAACATGTGGGGCAAAAGTATTCAAGGAATAAATTTTTTTAGCGATAAAAATTTGGCGATAAAGCATTAACTCTTGGCGTAAAATCAATTAAAAAAACAAAAAATTCTCTTTATGAAAAAGTTTGGATATAAAGCGATAAATGTTGGCGATAAATCATTTCAAGGATTAAAATTTGGCGTTAAAGTGATGAACTTTGACTTAAAAGCAGTTCGACGTAGACGTAATAGCTGTTTGGCTATTAATATTGGCGTAATAGCAATGGTTGGGGATGAATTTTGGTGAAATAGTGCTTTAGAATGAGATCAAACTTCGGCGGACATTTTGTTTGTTTACTTGGCGATTTGGCATCTTAATGAAGGATTTTGGTGTAATATCATTTTACCGCGAAAAATACCTGGTGCATTCATTACTGTACTTACTTGCCGTCTTGGCGTTCTGGCACAAAGGGTACAGGATTCTAGATTTTTACCTTAAAATTATATAATAAATAAATCATTTTTTAAATAAAATTGGCTTAAAAAAATTAAAATTATTTTGCAATTCAAAAAAGTGTGCAACTGTTTTCTTTTCGAGCAACAAACTGAATCACTTGCACTTAAAAAATGATAGCGAATATTTTTCAAAAAGTATCATCTTAAAATTACTTCTAAAAGCCTATTCTACTAGAAATCATTAATATTCATATGTATTAAAATTACATGAAAGTATATCTTACATTATATCAAGCACATGAAATCTTTTCTAAAATTTTGATTAGTATGATATTTGTTTTTAACAAAAAAAAAAAAATTCTGTTGTGCATCTGTAACAACATTTTCAAATAAATGTTAGTTAGTGGACCCATTATTTTAGCTAACATTTGCTGAAATTGTATAGTAAATAGTTATTTGTATTATAATTGAAATAAAATAACTTTCTCAGTCACTGATTTAGTAATACTGACAAATGTATTGAATTGAACAGGCTCATTTCCATTGGACAAACTTGATTTCCATGGTTATAGGGTACAATTTTAGCCATTCAGATGTAAACGTTATCGTTATTGTAGGCTTAAATGGATCTAGTTAACCCACTGCAGTTACAGAAAAAAACTTTCGAAACGGTATAAAATTCAGTGGTTGACACAATGTTAGTGTTTAGAAGAGAAAATAACAATTAAATTAAATTTATTTCTGCTTTCATTTCTTTTCATTTTGAGCTTTCGATATTGGAGTAGCTACAATTTTTTGATATTTCGGCAATTTACCCTTTTTAATAGTCAATTTTTGAGTAGATTGTTTTTTAACATTAAGGAGCTCAGAGAAATGAGCCAAGTAATGGGAGGGTGAAAAATACAAGACATTATTGACACTTTAAGTGACACAAAAGAAATCACTGATTTTTAAAGCAAATTATAATAGATTGTTGCCACTGAATGGGTGGTAAACAAAATTTAATGAAAATTCCTTATGGAAAACTAGACATGAGATCTGTGCAATAAAAATGAAATGTCCAATTCAATTAGATCAAAATCATTGTCATGGTTAAAAGAGCATTTGTATTATAATTAAGATGAATTTTGTCCAGGAAAACTGGACAATGAATCTGTTCAACGAAATGTAATGCCCATATTTATTATATTGATTTAATTAGCATATTCACTGGAATTTTTATACTATAGTTTTGCAGAAATCTATCCAGTAAAACTATATATTGAACTTGTTTAATTAAAATCAATATCCAGTACCCCTGGATCTCAAATTAGTTAGATATTTTAATTAAAAATTCTCAGCACACAACAGAATAGTGCAACTTTCAGCAAACATAACTGTGTACAACATACTTCAAACACAACAATTGATTGAACATAACAATAGATAATAAGCAAAAACAATTCATATCCAGTTGTAACAATGAAAATATAAATTAGCCAACAATAAAAAAAAAAATAATAATAACTGAAATTTTTTATCTAGTGCGAATTTCATGTGCCACTTTTGAAAAGTCAGCAAATATGTGAGTTCGTAATACGTTTGAGCACACCTACAGCTAACAATTATCACTATTCAGGAAACAAATGTACAGATTCACCGGTATTTTGCAATGATTCGTAACACAAAGAGGAGGAGCCAATGGTTGCCTCTGTGAGTTTTTATTATCACTCTTTTTGCTGCTCAAAGAAGGAATGCTTCAGATGAAATGTGTTAAATAAAACAACTTTTAGTTATATTACAATACGCCAAAAGTAGAGCAATATTTATTTGTCTATGATAGAACTCAATTTTTTTTATAATGATTCTTTTAAGAACTGCTTTACTGTTCGTTTACCAGTTATGAAAAAGTTTCCAGTTATTTTTTTTTAAAATTCTACTATTAGTTCACAATCTCCCTATATATATCTTTTTCAAATTTTCAATCGTTCATAAAAATATTTTTTTATTCATCCACACAAGTTCAAATACATTTTTTTTGAAACTTGTAGTGGACGACACTGGATGTTAATACAATTTTTTTCAATATTAACTTATTCATTAAATTTAATGAATTAGTTTTAGTTTTTTTTTTACATTTAAGTTGCATGTATTTAATAATAGATGGAGCCAGACATAAGAGGAAAATTTCGACTTTATTTGTAAAAGGACTTTTCTGCAATATAGGGAAAAGAAGCAGGAATTGACTTTAATTTGTTTTTATATTACTTGAAAAATTGGAATTTTATATTTTTTTATATTAAGAATAAAAGAAGATTCGAATGTTTCGATTTTTTTTTTTATTTATTCCAAGAAATGTTTTACTGAATTTTCTTCAGTTCTGCAGCATGAATTATCATGCGCCTTGGCTCGTGTAGCAAGTCTAATCATAGTTCTATTTTTATTTTAAAAATAATAATATAGATAACTTTTTAAAAGATTTTCAGATTTTGATTAAAGTTTAAAACATAAAACAGCATCAGTTTAATAAAAAAAAGTATTTAAGTATTGATATTTTTTCAATTTTTTCTAATGTATCGCGATCTAGAAGATCTATAATTATATTGTTGGACCACAATATGTTACTTTTTCCTTCGTACTTAGGCTGATATAATTGCTGATTTGTTTAATGTTTTGCTAAAATCTAACAAAAAAAAAAAAAAAAAAAAATGATTTAAAAGCAGTTTTTTTTATTTTTAAATTTTCGGCTAGCTGTGATAGGTTCCCATGGCCCTCCTCATTTCAAAGAGGTAGTCGCGACTATAGAACTCTAATCGAACAACAACAAACAGCAGACACGAGTGAAAATTAAAAAAAAGAGAAGAGAGAAAATTGCCAGAGGTCCCCTGAAAAGACGTTTTGTTCCAGTTTCGAAGGGCCAGGAATGTTCGTGGAATGTCACCTCGGGTCCGTGCAAATTCGAATGCAGTCAGAAGACGATTGGTCCGTCGCCAGGTGCACCTCGCACTCATTGGTTGCACTGGCGAGAGGATGATCAAAGGTCCCCGGGACAGTTGTTGTTCACCTGGAACATAATCAGTGCACCTCTTTAAACAGTGTTTTCTATTATTTCTATCATTTAATTTATTTCTTCCGTTACAGTTGTTAAAAGTTTAGTAAAAAATTTAGATAACAAACATTTTTAATATATTTTGTAAAAATAAGTTAATTCAAATCTTTTCAGTGTAAATGAAATGCTAAGTAGCTTAAAAATTTTTTGATGCTCTTTCAGAATATCACCTATGTTACTACTTATTTTTTTATCTTAAATTTTCTAAGATGTCACATGTGTTTATGAGGCCCACATATCGCCCGTCACTCTTTATCTGAAGGTAAGGGTGAGATATGCATATGTGGGCGATATCTTTATCTTTAAAATATATTTATTATATATATTTTAAAGATATGCATATATCGCCTGTCACTAATATAATATATTTATCGCCCCGTATATATATATTTTACTAATATATTTATATGCATATCTTTAAAATATGTTATATGCATATCTTTAAAATTTAATTATTAAATATTGTTTAACAATTACTTAAAATCCTTTTCGAAATTTATTTTAATAAATTAATCCTTAAATAGTTTTTATAGTAACCCACCTTAACTTAATTGTAGTCCACATCTTTACCTAACATATTAAGATTATTTAGAACAACAAATTTAAAGAAATTATAAATAAATATTTTAATATATTTTGTAAAATAAGTTAATTCAAATCTTTTCAGTGAAAATGAAATTAGAAGTAACCTAAAAATCCCTAAATGCTCTTTCCAGAACATAGACTATGTTACGACTTACCTTATCTTTAAATTAGGGTGACGGACGATATGTACCCATCTTTAAAAATTTCATTATTAAATATTGTTTAAGAATTACTTTAAAATCCTTTTTTGTAATTTATTTTTAATAAATTAATCCTTAAATAATTTTTATAACTTATGATTTTTATAACCATAACTATAAGGATAATAACTTATATATATTATACTTATAATACTTATATACTTATATGTAATAATAAGTATTGTAAGTAATAGTAATATAATATTAACTTATTTATAATATATAACCTTTATATAGTATCTTTTAATAAGTATAATAATTAGTATAATAACTTATCAATTTTTATCTTTATAGTTTTTATAACCCACCTTAACTTAATTGTAGTCTACACCATTACCTAGCATATTAAAATTATTTAAAACAACAAAGTTAAAGAAATTCTGAGATGACTGTATATAAAATTTAAAATTAAGGAAAATTACCGTGGATTATCGATTAAAAGACAGATTAAAATTGATTATCTAAAAATAAAGATTATCTAAAAATAAAATAGGCCACCAAACTACATGTTTTTTATGAAAAATTTATACTACTTAAAATTTATAATAAAATAATAGGGTATCTAACCTTTCTTTATTCTTAAAATTTTAATAGTCATCGACAATGTTTTTAAAATTAAGCATACAAATGCTAAATTATACTTACAAAATACGAGGGATTCAGATTTTCGAAGTTTTCACCGTATATGGCACATAAAATACATCTTGATGTATTCAGTAAATATATTCTAATGTAGAAATAAGGTTTTTTAAGATTTTATGAATTCTTATTGCTAATAAGAATGTTTCAAGAGGGGATGTTTTAGGATAAGAATACCGATGACTTAAGACATGAATAAAATAAGAATAAGGATGACTTAAAAATAGGAATAAAGATTAAGCGTAAGAATGACTTAAGATAGGAATAAGAAGCAAAAAATAGGAAAGAATAAAGATGACTTAAGATAGAATAAGAAGTAAAAATAAGGATAAGAATAAGGAGGAACTTAAGATAGGAATAAAGATTAAGTATAAGAATGACTTAAGATAGAAATAAGGAATAAAGATTAAGGATAAGAATAAGGAGGACTTAAAATAGGAATAAGAAGTACAAAAAAATAAGGATAAGAATAAGGAGGATTTAAGATAGAATACGGAATAAAATAAGATATAATATGGAATTAGGATAACAGTTGTGATGTTTGAATAAGCATTAGCAAAATGTTATAATTCTATAAAACCCCTCATCAAGTTAGCATTTAAAATTTTTGATAGAAAATGGACAATTTTAATAATCCAGATTCTTCTAAAAGCTTAATTAAATATTACACGTCAGAGATATAAAAAAAAAAAACTCCATTGTTTACATACTTCTATTTGTCTTGCTTTAATTGGTGAAAATCTATAAAAGATATTTAAGGATATGTATAAAGATGTTTAAAAATAGGAATAAGGATGCTTTTAGAACAGGAATAGGAAGATTTAAAAAAGCATTAGAGAAATAATATTTCCTTTGATTTTCATACGTATAGTTCATATCTTGCTTATAAAACTCATCAAATTATAATATTTTCAATAGAAAAGGCAAAATTTTAAGAACCCTTTCAAAAAATCTAATGACACATATTTTTTATGTGAGATAGATTAAAAACAGCAACTCACAAACAAATACACATTTTTCTGTACAATTCTATTCCTTGTGCTTTAATTGGTGGTAAAACGTAAAGGGTATTTATAAAAAGGTTGGAAAAAGAAATTTCAAAAATATGCTTTTAAGAAATATATTTGTTTTATACTGAAAATATTTAAACTTGATGAGGGGTTTTATAGTAAAGGCAAGATAGGAACTATAAATACGAAAATTATAAGAAATATCTATTTCTCTAATGCTTTTTTAAATCATCCTTATTCTTGTCCCCAAGCAGGGGTGGCCCGCTTTGAACATTTTTCCGGGCCGTGAGATTTGTCACACTTTTACAAAAATATTTATTTTATAATGGCCAAAATAGGGAAAAACTAATGTATTAAAAAATACATTTTTGTGCATCCCTATATTCAAAAATGAACTGTCGAAATGATGAGAAAAATGAACTTTGATTTCAAAATAATATTCTTGCTAATATATGGCAGATATTGATTGTTTTATTTATGAGTTTACAGTTATGAGTTCGCAGAATAATTAAATTACATTCTGCGAACTCATGATGAGGGAGAAACAAAAAAAACGCACTAGTAAATAATAAATATTTTTTATCTTTCATTAGTTTCATATATTTCTTTACAATGTGCTTTTAGTATCATTTTTATTATATTATCATAATAGTAAAAACAAAAATAATAATTCGTTATGTTTCAATTTTTCACCCACAAAAATGTTTATATCTGAAAGGGTGATATATAAATTTACATGCGGAGTTAGGGATGCATTTCCAAAGAGGTCCGCAAGATCATTTGAGTAGGCCACCCCTGTCTTTAAGCATCTTTTACAGATTTGCACCAATTAAAGCAAAAAAAAAAAAAATTTAACTGTTTATATTATTTTTTCGTCATTTCCGTAATTTTTTGCTGTCTTTCAACAACGTAAAGATATTGAGGATTGAATGACCTCAAAATTACCCATCCTAGAAGTATAAGTCCTGCTTTGATGCGTAATGAAAACCTCGAAGAGTCCCTGATGTCTTCAAATGTACGTCGTTGGTTGCTCATTGTATACAGAACGGCTGCAGAATTAGTAGATAATACGCTGGCAATGGAATGTCTACAGTACGCTCGTAATGGCTACAGAAATCTGTCATGAGTTAATTCATTGTAGTGCTGATTATCTTTGGTTTTGTGTGTGTTTTCATTAGAAAGAGTCACTGATGCCTTCAAATGTTCGTTGCTGGTTACTCGTTGTATGCAGAATGGATACAGAATTAGTGCATATTACACTAATAACGGAATGTCTACAGTACACTCGTAATGGCTACAGAAATCTGTCAAGTGAGTTAATTCATTGTAGTGTTGATTATCTTTGGTTTTGTGTGTGTTTTCATTAGAAAGAGTCACTGATGCCTTCAAATGTACGTTGCTGGTTACTCGTTGTATGCAGAACGGATACAGAATTAGTAGATAATACGCTGGCAATGGAATGTCTACAGTACGCTCGTAATGGCTACAGAAATCTGTCAAGTGAGTTAATTCATTGTAGTGCTGATTATCTTTGGTTTTGTGTGTTTTCATTAGAAAGAGTCACTGATGCCTTCAAATGTTCGTTGCTGGTTACTCGTTGTATGCAGAACGGATACAGAATTAGTGCATATTACACTAATAACGGAATGTCTACAGTACACTCGTAATGGCTACAGAAATCTGTCAAGTGAGTTAATTCATTGTAGTGTTGATTATCTTTGGTTTTGTGTGTGTTTTCATTAGAAAGAGTCACTGATGCCTTCAAATGTACGTTGCTGGTTACTCGTTGTATGCAGAACGGATACAGAATTAGTGCATATTACGCTAATAACGGAATGTCTACAGTACACTCGTAATCGCTACAGAAATTAGTCAAATAAATTAATTCATTGTAGTGTGGATTATCTTGGTTTTTTTGTGTGTATGTTTTCCATTAGAAAATACATATAATGCAAAATGGGACTCGCCTATCAAAAGGATCTTCTTCCACTACCATAATTACGATGCATCTAATGAGCATGATTATACGCCTGCACGTTTTAATGCCAATGAATAACTATTAATGTAAGAACACATTCGGGATGAAGATACTTCTGAATAGTATAGCTGAACTTTCTAAAGTTAAAATGTGTTAGTTAAGAGATTCAATTCTGAAGTATATTAAAACATGGAGTTTTAAAAATAATATGTCGAAAGATGTACATTATTTTTACATTAAACTAGTGATAATTAATTTTTTAAAATTGCTAAAGTCAATTAAAACAGTGCTTTCAGTAAGTAATGGTATTTATTTAATGAGTGAAAAAATTATTTGAATAAACCTTTGACATAAAAATTACAAATCCTTAAGATAATTAAACCCTTGAGATCCTTATAACATACACATATAAACACACGCATTGTATCTGTGTATAATTAAATTTAATTTAGAGGAATATTTGAAAAGATTTACTAGAATATTTACTTATTTTTAGAGGAATAATTGCTTTGCTTTTTTAATCTCAGGGGCCTGATTGCCGAGTGGCAAGCGCTCTGGCTCTCGGTGCCACAGGTTTCGAATTCGAGTTCCCTGTGGTGCCAAGGATGTTTGTAGTGTTTCGAATCCACACCGGTCTAATATAAATATAGAGCGTTGGGGGGGGAGACGGTAGGACTGGCATCCCTACTTCGGGCAACGGGCAACGGGCGTACCTGTTACGGAGTTCCTGTGTGGTTTTAAGAACCACGATACCTCCACATCTTAAATTAGTTAAAAAATTAGCGTTAAATGTAGTTGCTTCAATTATAGCATATTAATAAAATAAAAATAGAACATTTAAATATTAGGAAAAACATCTCTTGCTTGAGAACAATTAAAGCAAGAGATCGGAAAAGCTAAAGCTATAGGTACAATTAAGGGTCCGTTGACGATGCCCAAAAAAAAAAAAGGATTTAAGATGTCAGTAAAAATTTTTTTTTTTAAAATTTAAAAGTTAGTAAAATGAAAACGTCTCCTGTTTAGAAATCTGCCATTATACAGACGGATTTGACCCACCATGGAGCTGTTGCGCCACTGATGATGATGATGATTTTAATGTCAAGATAAGTTTAACCATTTAATCAAATAATAATGAATGGAACTAATTTCCTGGAAACGCATTTCTTTATAAAATTCCTTAAAAAAAACTTTAGCACATTAACTTAATTCTTCATTCTAAATTTTACTCCATTTCGTCTCACAAAGATTGAAATTTCATTCTTTGTGAAAAGAAATGGAGTAAATGTTTAGAAAGAAGAATTATGTTAATGTGCTAAAGTTTTTAACACATTAATGTGTTGAAGAAAGGGAGTAAATAATTAGAATGAAGAATTAAGTTAATGTATTAAAATTTTTTAAAACATTAATTTGTTGAAGAAAGGGAGTAAATGTTTAGAATGAAGAATTAAGTTAATGTATTAAAGTTTTTTAACACATTAATGTGTTTAAGGAATACAGTAATTTTATATGAGTAATTATATAATTTTATATGAGTTTTTAAAATAAAAAAAAAAAAAGCTTTCAATCTATGTATGGATATTTACAAAATTTTTAAATTCTAATTTACTATCTTGCTTAAATTATTTATTTATAAATAAAGTATATTTCATTTAAAAATTATTGTATAGTTTTACGTACATTTTATTTAACGTAATAACGTTCCCTTTGGTATTATAAAGAATTTCCAATAATTATTATGAAAAAAAATATAACTTTATAAACGAAATAGCAATACATAAAATACGAAAATGATTATGATTTTGATGATTTAAAATTGAAACTTTCCATTGTTTAAAGCAATTAGGTCAATGCTAGATTTAATTTAGTAAGATATTATCATCATCAAAATATAATGTCTAATGCAACAAATCGGATTTATTAATTTACATCAGATTAATTCTTTTATAATAAATTTAAATTAAATATAATTTTTGTGGCTATTTATGAAATTTTTACCAACTATTTTAACATTTTTCTAATTAATAATTTAAATTTTCAGAAAATAATAATACATATATATGAAGAAAAAATATTACTTTCTTATTAATTATTATTATTTTAATATTAATTAATAATTTATATTTTGATGAAACATTATTTTATGTACAAAAAATTAAACAATTACTCTAATTTTATATTTATTTAAAAAGAATTCTTTCAAACTTGTTGTTTATCCCATTAAGTAATGTCTGAAAATTTTTATGAAAATTATAATTATTATCACATTTTGTATGCTTTCATTCATTTTGTTAATCTGTTATTTTGTTTGTAATGTAATTATTGAAAATTGTTTATGATATGAAATGATACCAATATAATTAATTTATAATAATTTTGATATCTATAAGAGTATGTTAATTTATAATTTATCAAATTTTTAAATATGAATATTTAAAATTAAATTTTTAATTAAATCAGCTACAAAATTAAAATAAAAAAATGATTTTTATTTCTAATTCAAACGAATCTTTTGAAAAGCATAATTTTAAAAATTTAATTTTAATTTTACAGCTTAATTCAAATTACCTAAACGTCAAGTTCTATAAATTTCCCATAAAATCTCTGTAAAATGACATTTCTGTTTTGAGATAAATTCGAAAATATTTTATTGCTCCAATTAATTTTAGAAAAATTTTTTTTTTTTCACATACATTTTGATTTTGTATTTTAATGACTTATTTGTGAAGATTAAATCATGATTGTCAAAAACTAAAAAGAATAGATGTAAAATATTTTGTTGCAATCTAGTGATAATTAATCAGAAAAAAACCATTATAATATAATACATTTGTTTTGAATACATATCAAAAACTATATCAATTTTAAATTTCATTAAATCTACAAAGATTTATTCCTTAAACTGAAAAAAACTTTTTTTTTTTTTTTTTTTTTTTTTATAAAATATAAAATTTAAAATTGTTTATATGTTAATTAAGCATTTTATAGATTTAAAGATTTATTTCTTAAGCTGAACAAACTCAAAATATTTGTAGGTTTTTTTTTATATAATATAAAATTTAATATTGTTTATATGTTAATTAAACATTTTTATGCATTTAAAGATTTATACTTTAAACTGAACAAACTCAAAATATTTTTAGATTTTTTTCATAAAATATAAATTTCAAAACTGTTTATACGTTAATTAAACATTTTATGGATTTAAAGATTTATTCCTTAAACTGAACAAATTCAAAATAATTTTAGGTTTTTTTATAAAATATAAAATTCAAAATTGTTTATATGTAAATTAAACATTTTATGGATTTAAAGATTTATTCCTTAAATTGAACGAACTCAAAATATTTTTAGATTTTTATAGAATGTAAAATTCAAAATTGTTTATGTGTTAATTAAACATTTTATTTATTTAAAGATTTATTTCTTAAACTGAACAAACTCAAAATAATATTTTAAGTTTAATTTATAAAATGCAAATAGAAATCTGTATGTATTTGTAAATTTTTCTGCATTTAAAAGAAGTTTAACACTTATTTAAATAAAATGTAAGCAGTTAAATTAACAGAAATCATTATTAAACGTAAATATATTTATAATATACAAAATTTTTGGAAATAATTATAAATTATGAATTAAGAAATAAAGCTTATTTTCATTTCATAAAATAATTTTCAAAACAAAGCTTCTTAAAAATTTGAAATGAGTTTGATGCATTTTTTAAATTAACACCTTTTAGGTGTTTTCTACAAAATAAATAATATTTGTTTGAATACTTAAATTATGCCAATAAATTGCAGCGTAAATAAATACATGTTCTTATTTTTCAGGAATTTTTAAATGAATATTCAATATTTTGATTAGCTATCAATATTATCATTAGCTTGTTATTTTAAAAAACTATTTTTCAAATGAGCTATTCATGTAAGAATAATCTATTTGTCATGCTTTCTTAAATTTATTAGTAGAAGTATATTTTGAAACGAGTTTTACTTTGGATTAATAAATTTAATAGTTAGAAAGCTATCAAAATAAATCAAATTTTTGCTTTTTATATTTTGGAAAGAAAAACGAAGCTCCATTAATTAATTAATTTTTTATGTGCTAAAAGTGATGTTAAAAACATTTGCAAATGTCAAACTGTTCTTTTTGAATGTTACTTAATTATTATACATCAGTAACCGTTGCTTTGTAGAAATAAGGTGTATACAGTGAACGCTGTTACTTTTTTAAATTTATTTTAAATACAAACTACCTACAACAATTTTGATTAAATTAAAGTCGATAATTCAGGAATAATTCTAAAGATCATATGTTATCTAAAAGGTGTTTGAAATTCATTGGTGTAAAAAGCTGGAAAAATAATTAAAAAAGGGAAAATCAAAAACCAATCATTGAATAAGTACATTTTTTTAACTTCTTGTTCTACACTTCTAAGTTTTCTTTATTTCTTTTAATTTGCAATTTTGTTTGAAAAAAATAATATTAAAGAATTATTTTCTTTCATAAAGCCACTTATTGGGGGTATCATAATATTACAGAAGTACAGAGTCTGTTAGCTTTAATATTGGATTTGAAACTAAAGAAAGGTGATAAATTCATTGGTGTAAAAAGATGAAAAGATGGAAAATCAAAAATTAATGATTGTATACGTAAATGTTTTTTAACTTCTTGTTCTACACTTCTAAGTTTTCTTTTATTTCTTTTTTAATTGTGCAATTTGTTTTTTTTAAATAATATTAAACAATTCTTTTCTTTTATAAAAGACACTTTTTTTTTGGGGGGGAGGGGGTTTGATATTAATACGGAAGTACAGAATCTGTTGCATCAATTTTGGACTTGAATTTTGTCGGAATCAAGACGTCAATCAACAATTATTTTGACTGTTAATAGCAATTAGCAACTCAATTAAAAATTCTGCACAGCTTGATTCCATGGAATCACAAATATGTTTCTATGAACTTACGACGGTAATGAGGAATCCTACACTTTTAGCTTAAAGCTTCTATTTGATCAACTTGAAACGAGTCGAAAAATTAATTTACATGTCTAAATGAAGGAGAATATTACGTCAAGAGCGATTTCATATTAACTCAATTCAAGTAAAAGGTCTTTACATCTTGAGTCCATAGAATCACAAAGATGCTTCTATGGACTTACTAAGGTCGGAGCTTCTATTTGATCATCTCGAAACGAGTCGAAAAGATAATTTCTGTGTCTAAGTGAAGGGAGGATATTACGTCAAGAGCGATTTCATATTAACTCAAGTCAATTAAAAGTCTGTATGTCTTGAATCCATAGAAACAAAGATGTTTCCATGGACTTACGAAGGTCATGAGGAATCCTACACTTTTAGCTTAAAGCTTCCAGTCAAATAGAATCAAGATGGTCCAGCATCTTGAAACGAGTCGAAAAGAGAATTTCTGTGTCTAAATGAAGGGAGGGCATTACACCGAGAGCGATTTCGTGTTAGCAAGGAATAAAGACTACTGGATAAAGTGGAAGAAGGCTTATATCTTACCAGACGAGGTGCACTCAGCGTCCGAGGCGGGGATGTCAGAGGTAGAACTCTGGAGAGCTGGGGTTGGAGGCCGCCCCTCCGCTGGACACGCTGGACAGGGATCGGGGGTCCCTGAGGGCGTGCAGCTGCTGCCCTGTAGAAATCCCTCTCCCGGCAGGCGCGGTCCAGCTCCTGTCGCAGCCTGGCCATCTCTCCCTGGAGCAGGCGGTTGCGGGACTCGAGCTCGTGTCGCTGGGCGAGCCTCTTGGTGCGGCAGTTCTGGGCGTATCCTCGGTTCTTGAGGGTGCGTCTCTTTGCTTCATCCGCACCACCTCCTCGCGGGGTAGCCGTGCAGCCTCTTGTTCAGCTCGCGCACCGTCAGCGAGATGAGCTGGTCGTCGTCCAGAATGTCGCCACCTTGGCCACCCCGCTGGCACGCCGAAGACCCCACCGAGCTGCAGCTGCTGCTGCTGCTACTGTTGCTGTTGGCGCCCATCAGGTGGTGGTGCGGATGGTGCTCCAGCTGCTGACCCGGGTGGTGGCCCGGGGAACGCCGCCCCGCTGCTGGGGCTGAGATGGAGGGACCCCCTTGCACCTCCGGATAATCTCTTCTTCCGCCGCCCGCTATGAGCCAGGCCTCCATGTCGGCGGCGCACTGAGGGGGGCCGCAAGTCCAGGGGACCCGTCTTGATTGGCCCCGTTGGCCCTCCATACCTCAGATTCTGGGTGAGCCACAGCATGCCGTCGTCGATGATGGGCCCAGAAGTGGCAACGAAGGGCCGGCGAAGGGGGCATGTGACAAGGGGGGAGTATCTGGTGGCGTGGTGGCTACTGGAGGTTTCCTGGGGCATGGGCCCCCCTACGTTCATTCCATATCCTCCATTGGGGTGATGCTGGGGCTCCACCAAGTGAGGATTTTGCGGGGCTGTCCCACCGCCATGCCGTGCTGCACGGGTTGAGCGCCGCTGGGTACTTGGCCCCTGTGCATCTCCTGCTTGACCATCTTCCTCCAGGTGCTCGAGGTCGAACTCGTGCACGTAATCCACCCCGTGGTCCTCCATGGCGGCGTAGTACGGCGGCCCTGCGGGTCAGGGGCCCCAAACCCCTTCCGTAGTCGAAGCGGTGTCGGAGACGGCGGGCGCCGGCAGACTCTCCCGCCGGAGGTTCGTCGGCAGAGGCGGCGCGCGGAGAGCAGGCTCCCGAAGGAGGGATCCTTCACCCGCCCAATCCAGCGCTCATCGCTGCAAATAGATCGCCCGCTTTTTGAACGCTCCCTCAGACACGTGCTGTAGTTCGTGTTACTCCGGAGACAGCCGTTTCGTGGTTTTTTGAAGAGTTCAAGAGCTGACAGCAGAACTTACCTGATACGAACACTGGGAGATTCGTGATGGCTTAATATAACTCTCTCTCTCTCTCTCTCTGCGGAAGATGACTTCGGGGCCCGAACTAATAGTTTCTCTGCAGATTATATAAAACACCTCGTTTTTAAACAGGCCGGAAAAAAATATACCGTTTTCTCTTTTAAAACTTAACAAAGGCAATGAAGGTTCTTTAGATCTTTTTTTCTCTAGTTCATCTTTCTAAGGCAGCTCTAAATTTTTTCGCACACAGTACTTTTACTTTGGGTCTCTTCAACAATTTTTTTGTTAATGATATTTAATTGATTTCGGTTTCTTCATATTAAGTCCAGCTTTACATTATTCTTTATCAGATTCAGTCAATTACTTTTTGCATAAGGTCTCTTCCAAATCGTTTTTCACATGGAAATCTTTATCGATCAGTTTCGAACAATTTGAATGCCAACGATGTCTTGCACGAAAAAGTGTGATCAATGCCGTTCTCAAGTGTTGCAAAGAGGTTTCCAGTGATCCGATCCAGGTAATCCAATATTGGTCACCTCTGACACCATCTAGTCAGCAGTTATTCCTTCCAAAACGCACCCTTGCAAGAAATCGCAGGAGGAAAGGGGGATCGGACTAAGGGTCTTTCGATTGATTTTCGCAGACGATCACTCAAATTCCACCTCACTCTTCGACCGTAGTGGGGACGATAATCTCAATTAGGGGCCCTTGCACACACACACAAAGGGGACCCTTTTTTTTATCCCCTTCTTCTGTTCAGTCCACCCCCGCAGTAGTGGAGGGGTGCTCTCCCCTCTGTGACGAGAGGAAAGGGGCAAGAAAAAAAGTCGTCCTCTCTCTCTCTACAGATAAAGCAAAAATAAAATGTGCGGGCACAGGCAAGACCCCAGCACGGAAAACTATACGAGCAACCGAGTCTTGGAAATCATCGTGGGGAGAACGAAACCGCTACGGTTGCAGCTAAAGTCCCGCACCCGTCAGCATTTTCTGTTGCTCTCTTCTCTTCTCCTCTTCTACTCCTGGCTTGAAAACTTTTGCTGACTCAACTCCGCTCTGATCCGGGGACCGCTGGATATTTATGAAGCGCCTGACGTCACCCCACCTCCTCGACCAATAGCGGGACGGACGACGTCACGTGCCGACCCCCTGCTCCCTTTTTCTTTGCAGCCCCCTTAACGAAGAGGTGGGGGTGCAAAACGCGCTTTTTTGAGCGTGACACTACGTGCGGACCGACCCGTTTTTTGGCCACAAAGTTTTCACTCAACTTTTGCAAACTAGCGATAATTTGCCAATTGATTGGCAGAAATTCGCTAATTTTAGCGTTGGAAAGTTCCCCTTATGAATTTATGAAGCAAGGCAACAAAGGCATGAAAGAGTTGAGGGATGCATCAAGGTATTTATGAAGTTTTACCACTTTTTTTATAAGATGGAGCAAAAATTCTATGTGTATCGTTCAAATTTCTCAAAATTATTTTAAATCATTCCAGGTAATTAAAATTTTTATATGCAAAAACAAGATTTACAAAATTGTTTTCTTTCTTATAAAGTTAAGAAGTTTTATAAAGATTTACCACTTTTTTTTTTATAAGATGAAACAAAAGTTTATTTTTATATGTATCGTTCAAATTTCTCAAAATTAATTTCATTCCTTTTAAGTGATTAAAATTTTTTTTATTTGCAAAAACAAAATTTACAATACAAAAACTTCCATGTGTTTTTAAAAGAACTAACTTTTTCCTTTTTTAGGTGATTAAAGTTTTTATTTGCAAAAACAAGATTTATAGAGTTAAGAAACTTTTAAAATACAAAAATTTCCATGTGTTTTTTAAAAAGAACTAACTTCTTCCTTTTAGGTGATTAAAATTTTTATTTGCAAAAAAACAAGATTTACAAAATTATTTTTTTCTTGTAAAGTTAAGAAATTTTTTTACAATACAAAAATTTCCATGTGTTTTTTTTAAAACAATCCACTTCTGTTAGATATTTTTTTTAATAATATAATTTCTTATTTAAATATTTTCTTCTTTTTTTTTAAATTGTTTAATTCTAATTAGATTGAAAATGCATTTTAAATACAAGTTCAGTGAAATGCTTAATATTATGAGTATTAATACTTAATAAAATAATTTCAGAAAAATTGAAGAGTAGAATATAATTTCGATGAATTTAATTAAAAAAAGGATAACTTATTAGACTTTTTTTTTTTTTTATACATTTTAATAAATTATAATTTTTTTTTTTTGCTCCTGAGACAAAAATAACTTTATTTCAGAGAAGAAAAAAACATATTGTAATATCTTAATTTGAAATTTTTAATTTAAATTTAAATTTTTAATTTAAGTTAAATATCACAATACAGCATTATTTAAATATATAGCATTATTAAATATATAGCATAAATATTAGCATTATTTAATATTACAATAGCAAAATTAAAAATTTTCAGTATTGACTTTTCATAAACTAATGTAAATACGATTTAGATAATTTTAAGAATTTTGAACATTAACTTAAATAATAATAATATCAAAATAATTTACTCAATGATATATATATATCATTGAGTAAATTATATCTATATATATAGTTTTTCCTCTCATATCTTTTATTATATAAAACAAAATTTCTTGTTGCAATTTTTCTCTTTTCAGTTTCTCTCTGCAAGTTTAATATTAAAATAAGCTTTAACATCAAAAGTGAGTTAATTTAACAAGTAAGTTAATAAACAAATAAAGCGGCATAAAAATATGTTCTTTTTTAAATTCAGTTTATATTTAAATGCTGAGTAAACGAACGAAACTTCAGGCTGAGATCTAAAAATTTCCCTTTTTACAAGTAGGATAAACCTTTTTATTCCAAAACCGAAACTTTATTTGTGAAAGAACGAGATACCTTACATCGTATTTTATTTTCACCACAATTGTTTCTTCTGTTGAAAATCTTGGATAATTTTTTTTTTTTTTTTTGCTCCCGTAGAATTCGTGGATTCGATTTCATTTTACGCAATACTTTTAAAGTATTTTAATACTTTAAGCACTTATATTATTTGAGAGGATTATTTATTTCAACATTGTATTCAGATAAAAAAAAATCATTACGCATTTTCTTTTATAAACTAATCTATAATTATTATTTTTTTTTTTTTTTTGCGAAACGTTTTGTTACTTTCGCAAATTTTTCTTTTCAATTCATTCTTAATAATAAAAAAAAATAGGAATAATATTTCTTAATTTTTTCAGTTCTACAAAAAGATTGTGCTTCAATGTCGTCTAATATCAAATAATCTTTGACAACATTTAATCTATTCCAATATTAATCAGACATTTTTCAGATCTATACTTTCGCAGATTTGGAAAAATTTTGGATAATTTTTCCCTTAGAATTTTCCATGGACTTGACTTCATTTTTATGTAATACTCTTTAAAGTATTTTAATACTTTCAGCACCTGTACTATTTGAGCTATTTTTTTTTAGTTCATCAGTTAGAGTTGTTACTTTCAGAATTTTTCCCAACCATACTTTCATAGATTTAAAAATAAAAAGTGATGAAAAGTTGGTCTGAATATAAAAGGATTGAATTTGCAAAATTATAAAAATTTGAAATTCAAAAATATTTATATATATAATATTCATTTCAATTTAAAAATAAACATTCCATTTCCTTATTAAAACCCATTTTTAAAGGGGATTAATAAAAGGGTATATATTGCCACAAAATGAAATAAAAGGTTTAATTATTTGTATCTTGGGCATGAAAATTTTGGGCCATGCTTTAAGTATTGCTATGATCTGTATTCATTACAATATATTGTGGTTTTTCACATGAATTCATGAAACAATTATTCTTTTTAATCTCTTCGGTAAGAGGTTTTAATTTTCTAGTAAAAATCATTAGTTTACAAATCAAATAGTTTATGCAATTTTCTCTCACAGAAATGTCACATTTGTAATAACTTATTATTTATAATTTGGTGTGTTTACATTTTATGTGTGATGCGAAAATGCTGGCATACAAAAAAAAAAAAAATGTTTGCATTGCCTGTGAGATGTCATAATGTGATTTCACAGTAAAGCGACGTATCTCGAGTTGTTTTTAAACTTCATTATAATATTTTTGTGATACATCAAAAGACAAAAAAAAGAAAAGTGTGATAAAGCCCTTATCATTTTAAATTTTACAACAAAGCGGATGATACATCTGAAAATGATAAAATGTTTGACCAAAAAATGTGATAAAACTTTTTAGATTTTATCCTATCAGTAAATCAAATATACCCTTGTTAAATTTTTTAGATTTTACAACAAAGTTAAATCCCATCCCATAAAAAATTTAAAAAAACTGGCAACTGATAAAAATGTTAGATTAAGTTACAGAACTTTTTTAAATCGTATGAATGATTCCATGTTATTCCATTTTCCTTAGAATTCATAAATTTGATTTGATTTTAAGCATAATTTTTAAGTATTTTTTAATACTTTCAGCACTTGTATTATTTGAGATAATTTTTATTTCATTATTGCATTTAGATAAAAAAATCATTATGCATTTTCTTTTTATAAATAATATATAATTAATTATTTTTTCAAAAAATTTAGTTACTTTAGCAAATATTTCTTTTGAATTCATTCGTAATTAAAAAAAAATTCTTAATTTTTCAGTTGTAAAAATAAATTGTCTTCAAATATCGACCACGTTTAATCTATTCCAATAATAATGAGACATTTTTTCATTTTTCTATACTTTCATAGATTTCAAATAAAAAGTGATGAAAAGTTTGTCTGAATATAAAATGATTGGATTTTACAAAAATTATAATATAAAATTATATATATACATATATATATATATATATATATATATATATATATATATATATATAATATTTCAACTTTAAATAAAACATACCATTTCCTTAAAACTTTTGGAAAAATAAAAGGGTAAATACAGTAACAAAATGAAATAAAATGTATATTTGTATCTTGGGCATGAAAAATTTTATTTTCATTAGAAAAATTTTGACCAGACTTATGTATAGCTATGATCTGTATTCAGTTTCGAAAATATATTGTTGTTTTTCACATAAATCATGAAACAATTTTTTTTCTAATCTCTTCAGTCGGATCTTTTAATATTCGAGTAAAAAATCATTATTTTATAAATCTAAGGTATTTTCCTCTCTCAAAAATATCACATTTGTAATGATTTATTATTTATAATTTGGTGTATTTATTGTTTTATGTATGATGCAAACAATGCTTGCATGCCAAAAAAATGCTTGTTTACCTGATGTCATAATGTGATTCCACAGTAAAAGTGACGTATCTCAAGTTGTTTAAAATTTCATTGTAATAACTTTTCTGCGATACATCGCAAAAGACAAAAAATGTGAAAAAAAAAGATCAGATTTTATCCTATCATGTTATCACAGTTAATTTTATAAAAAGTGATCCCATAAAAAAGTTAAACCATACTGGCAACTGATAAAAATGTTTAAGTTGATTTTGTAATAATTTATTATTTATAATTTGGGGTATATATGCTCTTTGCACGATGCGAAAATGCCGATAAACCATGTCACCATGCGCCTGCTTTACCCGTGCGGACGACATAATGCGGATTCTACGCCAGCAAAACGACGTATCCTCAAGTTGTTTTTAATTTTTGATGGGTAATACAAAACCCTTCACGCCGTACAGATCTTTATAATACATCTCAAATATGCTCTCCATTGAAATGTCAACAGAATTTTAAAAATCGTAATTTGTTATTCACTATTGGATCACAGATGTATCCATTACTACCACGGAAAGAATTGGGAAGAGAGACGTAATCCTCTGTAAGTAAATGTAATATAAATAAAATTTTATTTTACTACTAACAGGATGTCTGTTTTAAGGTTTCCTTCTATATTCTCGTGATTGCAAAAAGGTCAACTCTAGAACAATTGAAATCACTGCCTTCTACAAGAGTATCGTCCATCTATCTATTTCTAATCTCGTGTAGCTGTGCGAAAATTTAAAGAACGAAGGGCCTTTAGAAATACTTCATGCTATTAACTCTTGAATAGTTATTTAATTAATGATTTTAAATTTTAATAGTTTATACAATTTGCTATATTGCTTTTTTTTAATACATTTTTATTAGTTTCACTTGTATGTTTGTACATGTATGTAACTGACCTGTTGGGCCTCGATTTTTGCCCTATTTTAAGAGATCAGATTTACATTGCTTCCCAAACACTGCAGACTTATCTGGTTGACTTGTATTTTCTCAATAAAATATATTTTGATAAAGTTTATTATCCACTGGCGTGATTAGGATCACTAGGATGAGGATTAAAAACACACAGCCTGTGAAAAGTCATCTTGATCAGCGTATCACTTTTCCCCGAGATCTGTTTTAGCTCAATACTCCATTTAAGCGTAAAAGAAACATCTACAGACATCTTCAGAACGAAAACAGCTGATTCTTTTATCACGCTTTATATCAGTTCTTGTATGTTTGTTTGTTGTTTGTAATTGACCTCCGTTGGGCCTCACGATTTTGCCCCCATTTTAAGAGATCAGACGACCACTTGTGCCAGGGATCATATCAAGGACCCATTTGACAATAAAATATACTTATAAGTTTAATATATCATGATTAGGATCACCAGGCTTGTTGATTTTATTTTAACTTATGAAGAGCAATTTAACCCATGGTGTGAATAAAGAATCAGCAAAAATATTCATTCAAACCCATGGGGCAAGGGCGCGGCACAACTCTGATAATGCGCATGATCAGCATCAGGAGATTCCCCGCTCAATCCTGGCTTGCCTGACATGTCTGCATTTGGGCCTTAGCTCACAATTAAATCCGTCAATGTAAGAATCTCAGCAGTTCCAGCCTCCATACCGGACCATTTAAATATTAGTGTTTAAAACACTAAAAACATGCTTTAGAGTTAATCAAACTAAAAGTAAACAATAAAATTATTATTTAAAAACTAAATAATCATGCTTTTTAGAGTTAATCAAACTAAAAGTAAACTAA
>BPLR01018444.1:0-46924 GCA_021605095.1 Caerostris extrusa | reverse complement strand
AGCGTGTTGCGCACACTGTCTTTCGCTTTTACTATTGACAGCGATGAAGAATTCATTCTCCCTAAAATTCCCATGATTTCATTGTAACCAACTTGTACTGATTCATTCATTTAAATAGTCGTTATTCATAAAGTTCAAAAATAATGCGTTTTATCACTTATTCCACGAGCGCCAGCGCAACAATGTGGAATTTCGGAAATATTTTTTCTAATGCCTATCATGCGTTTCAGCATAGTGAAAATTTTCTACCAGGAAAAGCCTAAATAGTACTTAGCAATCAGTACGATTCACATAATCCTGATTTTTTACCACTTTTCAATCATATCATTATAAAAAATTTAGTCGCCAATAATGAAAGCTCATTTCCAAGGAAGTGCACAAACTCCCAACACATCCTCACGTGACCTGCAGTGAAAGTGGTAAAGGCGTCATTTATTGTAACTGCCATCGTTGAATGATTTTACTCTTATTGCCAACGGCATTTCCAAAAGAGTCAAGGGCCAATAAGATCGCTATAAAAGGAAAAGTAACTTTTAATAATGGTAATATTTCAAATGCGATATCGTGAAAAAATACGCTACATCAGGCGATTCTGTTCTGCTGTAGTAACGCTTGCAAATATTGAAATTCCGTTGATAATGAACGATTATTTGAATATAAAATCACATTTGAAATTGTACAGGTTTAGACAGATGGGCTTCAGAATAATTGTTTAGACAGCCACTTTGACAGTACCTAATGTCCGAGTGGCCACCGCGCTGGCCTTTGGTACCTGCCTGGCCTTTCGAATCCCTGCCAGTGGCATGGATGTTTGGAATCCATTTTAAACCGTATGCCCATGTCTAATACGAACGTAGAGTGTTGAAGTAATGTGACTCGCGTCCGTACCATATCTTCAAGTTACACATGCCCCTGGTGGTGCTAACAGCGGTGCAGACCATGCTTATGGCATAAAGCTTAACTGTCTCTGTATTACAAGCTGCATTAGAAAACAACTATCACAACTTTTTTTGCTACTGACCTATATTAAATGTTTCTAAATTTCAGTGAATAATATTTAATTCAAACATGTTTGGAAAATCTTGATTAAATTTTTATTTTCGAAATAAAATTGCAAAAAAAATTTTTTTGATAAGTAAAACTGTTGTTTCAGAAAAAAAATATAATTTAATTATGTTATTTCATTCAGATTTTTTTCAGCCTCACAAATTGCAAAAAATAATTCACAAAGATTTTGTATTTTTCAAGACTTATCAAACCTAGTTTATAGATTTCCATTTTTACCCCATCTGTTATGCCAAAATGACTTCTAGAGAACTAACTGCAGCAGGGTTTCCCTTAATTTTCTTACTCACTGACGCGCGACCATAATAATAAAAACGTCATTTCTCATTAAAAGGATCAATTCCCCGTCCTTCCAAAGAAGTGAAACCTCTTGGCTGCCAGAACGTGTTCCACTGGAAAAGGCCCGGAAGACTTGTCATCACGGCACATTGATTCCGACCGATAATACTGAATCTTCACCCATTCCGGCACATTGATTTCCTTCCTCCAGCAACATGTCCAACGAAAAAGGAGAAACCAATCCAGGGAATACTTTTCGTCTCGGTGCTCTCGGATTCTGTTTTTGAAAAGAGATGCAGCTGCTTGAATCAGCGAGGGATTCTCAAACACAATGAAACTAACCTATGTTTAGTTTACATCTGTCCACGATGTTATTCCAAGATGGAGGAAAAAAATAAAACAAATAAATAAAAAACTCAAAAGAACACATTCCCCCAAATATTACAAGCTAAGTGTGTTGACTATAGAGAATGAATCTGTGTGCCAAGAGTCAATATTTAATCCATCTATTAATAACCAAAACAAATCGCAAAGACGCATTTCTACCACCGTGTTACGCACTGCCTTTCGCTTTTACTATTTGAATGTTTGCTTTTGCAGTTCTATTTAAATATGCTGTGTAGCATTTGGAACTAATATTTGATTAATTTGCAGAATAAACAAGCACTTATGCTCCTCTTTGACAATATGTAGAACTCTCTAACCCTTTTGTAAATTTGCTTATGGATAGACACACATGCACGGGTTTTTTAAAAAATGCTAATGGGAATGCTGAATGATAAACAAATATACATTACATTAAATTCATTTTTAAACAACTGCGTCAGCGTGTTTCGAATATAGCTTTAATTGTTTTTCATTTGAGTAGTAAATATCAATTAATACTGCTATATTTAGCATTTATTTAAATTAGATTATTAAATGAATGTGATTATGTAAGTGAAATGTGTTATGAAAAAAGTGACACTGGATTTATAAAATATGTATGCACACATTTTAAGCATTTTTACGTTTTGCGTTGGAAAATGCTGTTATTTGTCCAATGTTATTGTGGGTTATAAAATATTTTGGAAGGATCCTTTTTTTTCCAAAAATGTGGACATTGTGAATTTCTCCAATTTAGTTGATAATAACGAACGCACTTGAAAGTGTACTGATTAAGGCTGAGGGGCATCAGAATAATTGCTTAGACAAGCAATTTGATTCGACTCAACCCATATTAAATGTTTCTAAATATCGTGCGAATAATGTTTAGTTTAAACATGTTTGAAAAATCTTGATTACATTTTCTTTTGCAAATAAAATTGTAGAAAAAAATGTGACAAATAAAGCAGTTGTTTAGGAAGAGACATAATTCAATTGTTATTTCATTCAGAATTTTTTTCAGTGTCACAACTTGAGAAAAATGTAAAAAAAAAAAAAACTATTTATTTTTAAAAATGAAGCTATTGGAGAACCATCCAACCTTCTTCCCTAACTACTGTCAATAAGTCATCTATTATATTAGGCAAGTTTTTGAAAATTAATAAATAAAATTTTTACTGCTTCATCCATTACTTTAATTACAAACACTCCTTACACATATTAAATCATTCGCATTTCTATAAATCTTTTCTAAAGAGATTACGTCTAAACCAATAACGACAACAACCAAACTACCAGACAGACATTTATAGATTCGTACTTACATTCCAAATAAATCATCAGCCAAACAGAATGAATTAATCCATTTAATCGTGCCCGAATCTTTCAAATCGAGTGGAAATAATAAAAACTGAACGAATCCCCAAGATTGCAACACGAATTACGGGTCTCGTTCACGTTCCCCTCCCGGTACGGATAAACCGATTCATTACTCAACAGAAGACGATATCGATAAGGAAATGCATATATCGATTGACCGCCTCAGCTTTACTATTTTCGTAATAAAATTAGTGACGCAGCAACAACGAGTCCAACTCGGCCGAACCAATACTGCGAGCAATTTCAATTCGACTTGAGCTCCAAGGAATGAGAAGCGAATTCACAAAGGTGTTTTCGAAATTGGAGAGGGAAACCCCATCCAACCCCGCCCCCACCCCTTGAGCGAATTAATCTTTTTGGGAGTTGGCGGAGGTGTCGAGATATGTCACCCAAAATTCCTCCCGCGTTGTTGTTGTGGAGGGCAGGAAAGTGGTTTCAGATGTTTAATTTGATCCTTTGAGCTGAAACAATGCAGCAAATGGATTCCGCCGCAAATATCGAACTCCTTAAAGGTACAATTGAAATTGGAATTGGGAATTTCGAATTGGGAATAAGTATTTCGAAAATAGAAATGTTTGGTAAAAGAGTTAGTGTGGATATGTTTTCCAAATGTTGTACACAAGTAATTCCAAAGACAGTTTGGTTTTAAAATGCGACTGAATTTGTTTTTCTTGCTTGTTTTTGTGATGGTTTGTAGTTGAGGGCAGACACGAGTATGTTTAAAATTTGGTTTGATATAAAAATTTTAAAGGAAACTAATTAAAAAGAAATTTCATTAACATGCTGATCGATATTTTTTAAACATTTATTGGAATTAAGTTATATGGTGGCTAACAAACGGTATATTTGTCTTTTAAATAAAAATTATACTAATTTCAAACAAAAGTCTCATGTTCAGCAACTATTTACCTGAAAATAAATTAAAATGTTGTTGCTTCTTATTCCACTTGGAAGAACATCTAGTCCAATCCCACGAACCTGTAAAGACTCATGGTTGAAGGGGAAATGTGGCAGATTTTGTTGTAATACAGCATACATAGGTAGAAGTCTGACTTGGCTTGGCGAATCTTTTGCAGTCATATGAAAATCGGCACTTGAACGGCTTAAAGTGGATTCTGAACCACTACAAAACATCCACGGCATCCACTAAGCCTGCACTAAGCCAGAGAGCTAGTCACTCGGCCATCAGGCCCCCTTAATAAAATATAACCCTTTGTAAATAAATTATATTAAAAGTTCTATTAATGCTTATGACATATTCTATATTGGCATACATGAGGAAAAAAGTATAAAGGAAAATTGTATAATTGATATTAATAAAGGAAATTTTAGTAACATGCTAATTGATAATTTTTAAACAATTCTTGGAATTAAGGTGTAAGGGGGTTAAAGTTCGGTGTGTTTGTCAATTGAATAAAAATTATATTCATTTCAAACAAAAGTCTCATGTTCAGCAGAAACTATTTATATGAAAATAAATTAAAATGTTGTTGTTTTTTATCCCACTTAGTGGACATCTAGACCAGGACCACGAACCCGTAGGGACTCAAGGCTGAAGGGAAAAGGAAGGAGCTTCTATTATGATAACATATAAATAAAGAATCGAGATGGAATAGTTTTTCCTTGATGGAGATATAGAATATGAAATGAAAACTTATAAAACAAAAACTACCAATAATTTAAAAATACAATACTCAAAAGTTTTGTACATTCATCATCATCATTGAAGTAACAGCCCCCATTGTGTGAGCCAATGTTAAATTTATTAAACATTCAATTATACATATGATAATTGAACAATTATACATTTGATAAACGTTCCATTCATACATAATGATCTATTCTATATTAAAATAGACGAATCATCTGTCAAATTAAAATTTGTAAACCCCTATTTATTTTAGGTTGAAGCTATAGGAAAATCTTCACACCTTTCTTCCGCAAACTACTATCAATAAGTCATCTATTATATCAGTCACAAATTTTTAAAACATAATAAATAAACTTTTCCTGTTTCCTCCATTACTTTAATTGCCACAAACACTCAAACACATTAAATCATTCACATTTCTATAAATCTTTTCTAAAGAGTTTAAGTCTAAACTAATAACGACCAACAGCCAAACTAACTGGATGATTTTTATATTCATGTACATTCTTCATGAATCACCAAACAAACAGAATGAATTAATCCATTCTTGGGCGAATCTTCAAAATCAAGGAAATAATAAACTGAACGAATCCCCAAGATTAATAACACGAATAATGCGTTCACGTTCATTGCCCATCTCCCCTGATGCGGATAAACAGATTCATTGCTAAAACAAAAGACGATATCGATAAATGAAATGTATCGCGATATGACCGGGCGGCTTTTACTACTTTCGTAATGAAATTAGTAACGCAGCAAGATCCACCCAACTCAGCTGAACCAATCGGAGCAATTTCAATTTCGATTTGAACTCCGAAGGATTGAGAAGCGAATTCAATAAAAAGGGTTTCGAAATTGAGCAGGAAGACCTACACCCCTCATCCCCCTCCCCTTGTGAATTAATCTTTGTTGGCAGGTATCGAGATATGTCACCCAAAATTCCTCCCCCATGTTGTTGTTGGAGGGCAGGAAAGTGGTTTCAGATCCTTGAGTTGAAACAATGCCTTCACTTTAAAAAGATTTACCTGAAATGGGTCGTGCTTTAAATATCGGATTGGGAATAAAGTATTCGGAAAATAGAAACGTTTGGTAAAAAGGAGGTGTTTGATGTTTTCCGAATGTTGTACAGAAGGAATTCCGAAGACAGTTTGTTTTAAAATGTGTTGTATGCTTTTATTCTTGTAATGGTTTGTAGAGGGTAACTATGCCTAAAATATAGTTTAGATAGAAATTTTTAAAGAAACTCATTGAAAGGAAATTGTACACATGCTAATTGATATTTTCTGAACTATTCTTAGAATTAAGTCTTATGGCTAAAGTTCAGTGTGTTTTTAATGTACCAATATTAATTTCAAACAAAATGCCCATGTTCACCACTGATTATTTTACATCAAAATAAAATTTTTAAAATTGAATTATGAAAGAAGTTTTTAAAATAACACCCTATTTAAAAATGTTTTTACGGATAATAATAAAAATAGAATAGGCTTAGAAACAAAAAAATAAACTAATACTAATAAAACTATATAATAATCTACTAAAGATATTGTATCTACTAATATATTTCTACTACTACTACTACTGCTGAAATCTACTTGATTTTTTAATATAAAATTTTCTAACTAATCTCAAATATACAAGAAATATACTTTTATATAAATCTACTATAATATAAATACTGCATAGTAATCTTCAAATTTAATAATCTTGACATAAAGAACTGCACAGCTCGAGATGAATGGTTTTTCCTAGGAAAGGGTATATAGAACATAAAGTAATGGATTATAAAAACAAAATACCAATAATAAAAAATACAATAATCAAAGGTTTTCTATTCATCATCATTGACGTAACAGCCCCATTGTGAGCTAAAAGGCCGTCTACGTACGAGATTACGAGACGAGAGATTCTGTTTTTTTCTTTTTATGTGGGTTTAATTTATTTTAGCCCCGGCAACCAGCCATGTTAGACCGGGACCTACGGCTTGTGAGATTCTAAACCATACACGCACCAGGGCATCTGGAGTTAAAATACTTTGAATAAAAACATTTTGAGGGAAACTCAAAGAAATTGTACTATTATGTTAATTGATATTTTTTAAACTATTCTTGGAATTAAGTCTTATGGTGGCTAAAAGTTCAGTGAATTTGTGATTTAAGAATAAGAATTATATTAATTTCAAACAAAAGTCTCATGTTTAGCAGACGTTCGTTCGAGTCCTCGTCGGTGGAATGGAAGTTCGTGAGTGGTTCGGAATCCGAACTTAATGTAAAACTGCTGGACCTGGCTCCACTACCAAAATAAATAAAATGTCCGTAGAGCTGACAAACTAACCAAATCATAGTTGAAACAAATGTTAATCATTTTTAGAGATGAGAAGAGGAGTCATAAAAAATGGATCAAGGTCAAATCCAAAAATTTAGTTCGATATAATTTTATTTTTAATCATCAGATTAAGTTTGTTCTTTGCGAAGTGTAATACAAAAGTGTCCTTTGGGAATGCTTTTATTTAAACTGTTTTTATTTTTATATTTACTATAATCTTTAAATTCATATTTTATAATTTTCAAACCCATCCAAACACTTTATTTAATTTTCTTTTTTAAACTTTTGTGATTTGAAAGGCAATTTTTATTACAATTTTATTTCGTTCCGTTGTTTATCAACCCAATCAGACAAACGGATGAAGTAATGAGTCGGTGTCTCTGTTCCACTTTCATGGGGCTGTAATTATGATTGTGTTGCGGTGCGAATGAATGAGTAAAAGCAGTAACTAATGAGTTCGCGAATACTTGTCAGCGCACCTTTAATAATTGATGCTGATTTACTGCCAGTGCTGACGTATCGATATGCCACTGGGAGAGCGAGCGTGCGGAAAGAAATGGACTTACTGTTACTTCAGAAAACGGTGAGGTTAAGAATCATGCATACCTTATAGAACTCGTCTGATGGATATTGGATATTCCTATTTGGATATTATTATTTATGTGATTATTTGTTTTTGTCAGATTTGTTTTCTAGAAACTTGCTGAAGTTTATGAAAGGAGCTCTAATGTTATTAAAAATAATAATTTATCTCTTTTATTGAACATTTAGCGAACATATATGTTTTTGGTAGGAAGCTTGATGCAGAGTGACCAGCGCCTTGGCACTCGGTGTCACAGGTTTCAAGTTTGAATCAAGACGGTGGTCAGCTTTCCTCACTTCTCATTGAAGTAGACATTTTTCAACTCGCGGTCTATCACGCATTACAATGGAACAATATAGTTCATATTCAATCTGTAGTTGTTTCCACCTGTGAATGTCGCACAGAAATTTGGTAATTTCTGAATCTTATTATACATGAAATCGAATATCTGTTATCAGATTTGGTGAGAGGTTGTTCTCATTAGGTACAAAACACACTCAATGCGTGATATAACTATCCGCTATAGTGCTGTCAAATTTGAGTAATGGGTTTACTATATATATTTGCCAAAATAACATACATTCCTCTTCCCTGATTGAAATGGGATTGATTTTTCCCACGAGAAAAATCTCCATATATCTATATCGTAGCCATGAAAGTATCGAAATAGTTATATATATCGGAGCCAATCCTTTAATCTGTTCCAATTTCATTAAAACACTTTTATGAACACGTTTAATGAAATTAAAAAAAGTATATTCATGAAGTATATAGTTAGTGCAGTTTTAGACTATCTTTATCAGATTAAAACGTTTCTACTATTTAGAAAAAAATTACATAATACTTTAAGCACTTATTCTTTTCACAGTAAAGGATAACAGATTAAATCAAGACAACCGATTACCAGTTTGTGAAGCGAAATTTACAACTAAAAAGATTGTGTCACAATCTACTGTTAAGAACTTTTTAAAGCATTTTTTAATAATAGGGAATTTAAACTATTCTTAAACCTGTTTTTACTTTTTTTTTATCTACATGCATATTTCAAATCACTACGCAAACAGCGACAAATTAAATGGCATCTATTCAACGATATCTTACAATAGCTTATTTATTATATCTGTTTCCTGCAAAGAAGAAATAAAGCAGAAAAAATAAAAAATAAGAACAAATCGAGTCTTATAACAACTCCGAAAAGACCAGTGCTTTCCAAAGAAAATGGACTGAAAAATGACAATAACGACCCTTCTCAGCTACGCACTATAACGGTGGAAATGTTACAAATGATACTTCTTCAAACTGCGATATGCATTATGTTTTCTTTCAAGATCCACTATTATCAAAAAAGGCGTTCATATAAAGGGGACAAAAAGCAAAGCGAAAAAATGTGGATAATAAAGCCCAGACTCTTGATTTTTATTTTTTACTTTCGAATTTACGTGCTGATTTTCTGTCCATATCCCTTTCTACAATGTGGTCTTCACCAAGACAGATGACAATTTCTCATTTTCCTTTATGAATTGTAAATTGAATGTTAAAAATGATGATAATGCCTCGTCGTTGGAGTACTTAAAAAAGATTTTTTTCTCTCCTTAATATCTTCAAATCACATCCGGTTTTTTTTTTTTTTCATTTTTATTCTTCATTTTTTTTTTTTTTTCTTTTTTTTTTTTAGGGAGGAGAAAGGTGGTCAATAGAAAAGGGAGGAGAGAATTTTTCGAGGTTTTTGTTACTCGATGAAACATTTATTACAAGCGCTCGATGAATCTTCTGACGAGAAAATTACATCGATATTGTTTGCATTTGAAGGGGAAAGAGAGAGAGTTACATTGTTAGTAAATGAACCACAAAAATGGTGTATTAAAGCTTTCGAAAAGGTTATTAAAGTTGTGATGTGAGATTTTAATTTAGGTTTAGGATGGGTTTCAGAAAGGTTTTTGAGAATGTGGAACTGCACGAAATAATTTTGTTCATAAGTACTCTTTCAGTTAGCAGTACAATATTATGAGAAACATAAGGAATTAAAAATGGTGATCAATAAATGTTTAAACAAAGACTTAATCACATTTATATGTTCCTCATAAATGCATTTATATCAATGAAATCTTTGAAATCAAACACGTAGTCCCAATAATCTACACAAAGTGATGTAGAATATTTTTCTTAAAAAAATATACATTCTTCTAGTACATTGCTAATTTTAATAATTTGTTAGAGGACATAAAACTTGTTTAATATAACTGCAGTGATTTAATGAATATCACATTGGCTTTCCTAAGTAGAAAGGTGTGATTTGAAAGCCGACAAACGAAGCCTTACCGAAAATTCCTAAGTATATATGCCAGTGATGGACAAGATAAAGCCGTATGCCTGTAGGAAGGTCCTTCAGTTGAGTTCGAAAAAAATCGTGCAGATCTCTTCGATATTATTCCCGTGGTAATGGAAAAAAATAGGATTAGACGTCGAATGATATTTGTGGTACACCTTGGTAATTAAAGCTGAAGATTTACATGTCTGTGTTTTAGTAGTTAAGTCAGAGAGGCCCGTAATCTGAATCAACAACATTATCGTTCTGTTGATAATTTTTTAAAAGCAGAATACTATAATATTTGTATCATGGGGTGCAATGTAGAAATATCTCCTAGTGGAGCACTCTGGGCAACGTTCTATACGGATAAATGGTTTACAGTTTTCAGCATGAGTTCTAGATGCTATCCCACCTGGGTGTCTTTCATATTCTATTTAGAGATAAAATAACACACTGGTTTAAATTTTAATTTTTTCACTATCAATGACAACAAATTAAATAGAGACAGCGCTTTATCAGTTTTGTAAGGTACATTTGCAACTAAAAATTTTCATTCCGATCTACTGTTAAACACTTTTTAAAAGATTTTTAATAACAGGAATTTAAACTTTTCTTAAACCGTCTTTTTTTCATGTTCCTACATATTCCAATTCACTACGCAAACAGCGACAAATTAAATGTCATCCATTCGAATCGCCAACGATATCTTATCCTTTTCTTTCTGTTTCCTGCAAGAAGAAATAAAGCAGAAAAAAAGGAAACAAATCGAGTCTATAGCAACTCCAAAAAGACCAGTGATTTCAAAGAAATGAACTGAAAAATGCCAATAACGACCCGTCTCAGCTACGCACTATAAAGGGTGGAAATATTACAAATGATACTTCTTCAAACTACGCTATGCATTATGCGTCTTCTTTCAAGATCCATTATTATCAAAAAGGCGTTCATATGAGGGGGGCAAAAAGCAAAGCGAAAATGTGGATAATGAAGCCCAGACTCTTGATTTCTTTTTACTTCTTCATATTTACGTGCTGATTTTCTGGCCATATTTCCCTTTCTACAATGTGGTCTTCCAAAAGACAGAGGACGATTTCTCATTCCTTTTATGGATTGTAACTTCGAATGTTAAAAATGATGATAATGCCTGTCGTTGGGTACTTAAAAAGATTTTTTTCTCTCCTTAATATCTTCAAATCATATCCACTTTTCTTATTTTATTATTCATTTTTTTGTAAGGAGAAAGGGTCAATAAGAGAAAAAGGGGGAGAGAATTCTTCGATGTTTTCGTTCGCCGATAAAACATTTATTACAAGCGCTCGATGGAGCTCTCTGACGAGAAAATGGCCCCGATATTGTTTGCATCTGAAGTGGAAGAGAGAGCAGATTGTTGAAGTAAATGAATCACAAAAATAGTTTTAATTTTGGCTTAGGGTAGGTTTTGGATTTGAGAATGTGGAAGTGCACGAAAGAATTTCGTTCATAAGAACTTCTATTCAAGATATCAATGCAATATTATGGGAAACACAAGAAATTTAAAATGGTGATCAATAAAGGATTTAAAAATAGAATTAATTACACGTATATGTTCTTTTAAATATATTTATATGAATGAAATCTTTCAAATCAAACTTGTAATTGCGATAGTCCATACAAAGTCTTTTCTACATTATTTTGTTAGAGGATATAAGTTATATCTTCTTACAAATTATTAAAATTAGTAATATTCTACACTATCAATTTTTATAATTATTAGAGCGTATAACTCTTGTTCTTTGTAACAGGAGTGGTCTGATATGATATTAGCTTTCCAATGTTGAAAGCTGAAATTTGAAAGCCTACAAGCGAAGCCTAACCGAAAATTCCTATATCTGTGTCAGGGAGGGGCAAGATAAAAATGTATGCCTGCAGGGAGGTCCTTCCGTGGAGTTGGAGGAAAAATTGTGCAGATATCTTCGATGTTATCTCTATGGTGATGGCAAAATATGGATTAGATGTTGAATGTATTTGTGGTACATCTGGGTAATTAATGCTGAAGCATTTACATATCTGTGCTTTACTGGTGAAAGTTGCCAGTAATCCAAATCAATAACGCTATCGTTCTATTGATCATTTAAAAAAAAAATAGAATGCTATAACATTTGTAGCATGGAGTGCAATGTAGATCTATCTCCTAGTGGAGCACTCTGGGCAACGTTCTATACGGCTAAGTGGAGTACAGTTTTCGGCCTGATTTCTAGCTGCTATCGAACCAGTCGTCCGGTTGACCTGTATGTGTTTCATATTCTATTTAGAGAAAAATAACACAATGGTTTAAAAAATTATTTTTCACTATAAATGCCAACAGATTAAGTCAAGACAGCCCATTATCAGTTTCTGAAGGTACATTTGCAACTTAAAAAATTTCATTCAATCTAATGTTAAACCCATAAGCATTCTAAGCATTTTTAATAATAGGAATTTAAACTATTCTCAAAACTTTTTTTCATCTGCATATATATTCCAATTCACTACGCAAACAGCGACAAGTTAAATGTCATCCATTCGGCATCCCCCAAAGATACCTTATTCTTTCTATCCGTTTCCTGCAAGAAGAAATAAAAGCAGAAAATAAATAAAAGAAGAAACAAATCGAGTCCATAACAACTCGGAAAAGACCAGTGATTTCCATAGAAAATGGACTGAAAAATGCCAATAACGACCCTTCTCAGCTACGCACTATAACGGGTGGAAATATTACAAATGATACTTCTTCAAACTACGCTATGCATTATGACTTCCTTCAAGATCCATAATTATTGAAAAGGCGTTCATAGAAGGGGACAAAAAGCAAAGAGAAAATATGCATAATAAAGCTCTTAAATTCTTTTTTTTAACTTTTATATTTACGTGCTGATTTTCTGTCCATATCTCTTTTTACAACGGGGTCTTCCCCAAGACAGAGAACGATTTCTCATTTCCTTTTATGAATTGTAAATTCGAATAATAAAAATGACTATAATGCCTGTCGTTGAGTACTTAAGATTTTTTTCTCTCCTTAATATCTTCAAATCACATCCATTTTTTATTTTATTTTATAATTCAGTTTTTTTTTTTTTTTTTTTTTTTTTGTGAGGAGAAATGGTCAATAAGAGAAAAGGGGGAAGATAAAACATTTATTAAAAACGCTCGATGGAGCTCTCTGACGAGAAAATGGTACCGATATTGCTTGCATTTGAAGAGGAAAAGAGAGAGAGTACATTGTTGAGTAAAGGAATCACAAAAGGGGTGTATTGAAGACTTTCAGGGTCAGGATGCGTTTTGGAAAGGTTTTTGAGAAAGTGGAACTGCACAAAAAAGAATTTCGTTTATAAGAACTTTTATTCTGTAATCAGTACAATATTATGGGAAAAATAAGGAATTAAAAATTGTAATCAATAAAGGATTCAAACAAATAATTAATTACAAATATATGTTCTTTTAAATATATTTGTAAGGATGAAATATTTGATATTAAACAGGTAGATGTAATAATCTACGCAAAATTATGTAGAATAATTTTCTTAAAAATATTGTACATAATACTTGTTAGAGGGTATAATTTTTTGTTCTGTGTAACCGGAGTGGTCTGATGAGTATCACATTGGCTTTCTTAAGCTGAAAAGTGTCATTTGAAGTCAGACAATTGAAATTTTGCCGAGAATTCCTATATCTATGCCAGGGATGGGCAAGATAAATCCATATGCCTGCAGGTATTTCCTTCTGTTGGGTTCGAGAAAAAACTTGCAAATCTCTTCACTGGTGATAAGTGTGGATTCTCTGTCTGCGAATTTTTAAAATAGTGATGGCAAAATATGGATTAGATGTAGAAGGCCATTGGTGATACACTTTGGTAAAGCTGAAAAAATGTATATGACTGCGTTTTGGTGTCATTAGACAAAATTCCCAATATACCAAATCAATAGCACTATCGTTCTGTTGAAATTTTTTTAAATAGAATACTATAACATTTATGGCACTGTTATGTTGTTCTAATGAAGTTGGCAATACGGAGATAGTTACTCATTTATACCAAAAGCAAGGGCTGCAACTCTGTTACTCATTTACATTTTTACGGTGGATTCCGGTTTACGGTGGATTCAGAACCACTACAAAGATCCATGGTACCGCCGAGACCTGTGGTATCGAGCGTCATAGTGCTAGACACTCGGTCATCAGGCCCCTCTTAAATTGCTATTACCCTGTTACCCCTAGTTAAACTGTTACTGGGTGTAACAGGGCACCCAGATATTCTTACTCCCAGTTACCCTGTATCACTGATATTGTTATAAAGAGCAGCTGCATCGGCGTCTGTAAGAAAATGTAAATATTTCAGGGTTATAAATTTTCCTCTTACAATGGTAAGATAGAAAATATATCTTTAAAATTATTTTTCAGTATATTTTTTGATTAAAATAGTTATTTGAAAATGCATAATTATTTTATGAAATATGACATTATAAATAGAATTAATGATATATTCAAAATTGTAAAAAATACATATATTTTAGTTAAGAAAGATTGATACATTTATTCATTAAAGTACAGTAAAAATCATTACCTTTTAAAAAATTTAGCACCATACATTTCTTTAGCTCTTAATTACGCAAAAACGTGACAAAAGAAATATTAAAAACTGTGATTCAACCCAACCTCATCAAGACGTAGAAAGTTCTGATAAAAAGTAGAGGTACAAGTTCACATGACATTCACATCTGCCTTACGCCAGTCATAAATTAGCTTTTAAGAACTAAAGTGGGATTCTTCGGAACGATATTTCCGAAGACCCTTCCTTCGGAATAAGAAAGGAACTTCCCAAAAGAAGGGAGGAGAAGAAGTGAAGTGAAGAGGACAGGCCCAATGGTGTGAGGCAGAACAAACTGCTGCCTTAAATCTCACACGATCCCTCCACGGAAAAGCGCGGCGCAGAACTTGTTGGGGCAATCAAATATCTTCCCGTGTCTCATAAAGCTTCGTGGTTGACACCGTTCGCTGCCGGATTTATTTCGGAAATATGTAAATAGTTCAAAGCAGGGAGATTCGTGACCACGGAGATCCAGATAAAGAGATTAAATCTGCTCCAGGAGTAACTGCATTCGTAACTGACACGAGTTTAAAACTGATGGATGTCGGAAATTGTATTGGCATGGATTCAAGCTCTTCCGGCTGGAATGAGTCTCATTCTTGCTTACGAAAACTCTGAATAAGTGCACAACATATTTGGGCATCTAGTAGAACATAATATGAGCATTCGAATTGCTTCTTTTACATCAAGGATATTTGTTACAAATTGTGAGAAAATCTGCATTCACTCCGACTGTTGTTTGATACAATAACTCACTCATATTTCGAAATGTCAGTGAAGGTTTCGGAAGCTCTTTTTAAAATCCTTAAATTGCAAAAATTTTCTTACAAGACTTAAAAAGAATGTTATAATGTGCTGATTACTAATAGTAAAATGTTAAAGGGGGCCTGATGGCCATGTGATAGTACTTTTGCGCTCAGTGCCACAGGTTTCGAGTTAGAGTCCCGGCGGTATTGACGTGGAATAAAAGATAAGAAGCTAGTTATACAGCTAACTTCCCAGAGTATAGATTGAATTTATCTCTTTATTAATTATTTAAAAAAACTTGTAATATGAGTTATAGAGATGATAATTCTACAGGGCCTTCAAGTTCCCCAAATAGAAAAATACAATCTTATAAACCTCTAACGGATGAGGTAATTGCAAATTTACTATCTGAGCTTTTGAATGAGTACCGAGTGATGTTAATAATGACAGCGATGAAGAATTCATTCTCCCAAAATTCCCATGATTTCATTGTAACCAACTCGTACTGATTCATTCATATTAAATAGTCGTTATTCATAAAATATAGTTCAAAAATAATGCGTTTTGTCTCTTATTCCACGAGCGCCAGCGCGTAATGTGGAATTTAGGAAATATTTTTTTTCTAGTGCCTATCATGCGTTTCAGCATAGTGAAAATTTTCTACCAGGAAAAGCCTAAATAGTACTTAGCAATCAGTACGATTCACATAATCCTGACTTATTACCACTTTTCAATCATATTCATTATAAAAATTTAGTCGCCATCTATGAAAGCTCATTTCAAGGAAGGGCAATAACTCCCAACACCTCCTCATGTAACCAGCAGTGAAAGTGGTAAAGGCGTCATTTATTGTAACTGCCATCGTTGAATGATTTTACTCTTATTGCAAACAGCATTTCCAAAAAGAGTCAAGGGCCATTAAGATCGCTATAAAGGGACTTTTAATAATGGTAATATTTCAAATGCGATATCGTGAAAAATACGCTACATCAGGCGATTCTGTTCTGCTGTAGCAACGCTTGCAAATATTGAATAATGAAATTCCGTTGATAATAACGATTATTTGAATATAAAATCACATTTGAAATTGTACAGGTTTAGGCAGATGGGCTTCAGAATAATTGTTTAGACAGTCACTTTGACAGTACCGTGTGGCTAGCGCGCTGGCCTTTGGTACCTGCCTGGCCTTTCGAATCCTGCCAGTGGCATGGATATTCGAATCCATTTTAAACCGAATGTCCATGTTTAATACGACCGTAGAGCGTTGTGGAAGTAATGTGACTCGCGTCCGTACCATATCTTCAAGCTACACATGCCCCTGGGTGGTGCTAACAACGGTGCAGACCATGCTTATGGCATAAAGGTTAACTGTCTCTGTATTACCAGCTGCATTAGTAAACAACTATCACAACTTTTTTGCTACTCGACCTATATTAAATGTTTCTAAATTTCGTGTGAATAATATTTAATTCAAACATGTTTGAAAAATCTTGATTAAATTTTATTTTCGAAATAAAATTGCAAAAAAAAAAAAAAAATTTTTTTTTTTTTGTAGATAAATAAAAACTGTTGTCTCAGAAAAAAAAATATAATTTAATTATGTTATTTCATTCAGATTTTTTCAGTCTCAAAAAATTGCAAAAATAATTCACAAACATTTTGTATTTTTCAAGACTTATCAAACCTAGTTTATAGATTTACTTTACCCCCATCGGTTATACTGAAATGACTTCTAGAGAAGTAACTGCAGAAGGGTTTCCCTTAATTTTCTTACTCACTGACGCGCGACCATAATAAATAAAATGTCATTTCTCATTTAAAAAGGATCAATTTCCGTCCTTCCAAAGAAGTGAAACCTCCTGGCTGCCAGGACGTGTTCCATAGGAATAAGGCCCGGAAGACTTGTCATTACGACACATTGATTCCGACCGATATTACTGAATTCCCCCATTCCGGCACATTGATTTCCTTCCTCCATCAACATGTCCAAAGAGAAAGGAGGAACCAATCCAGGGAATATTTTTCGTCTCGGTGCTCTCGGATTCTGTTTTTGAAAAGTGCAGCTGCTTCGAATCAGCGAGGAATTCTCAAACACAATGAAACTAACCTACGTTTGGGCCATCTGTCCACGATGTCATTCAAGATGGAGGGAAAAAAATAAAACAATTAAATAAAAACTCAAAGAACACATTCTCCAAATGTCTACAAGCTAAGTGTGTTGACTATAGAGAACGAATCTGTGTGCCAAGACTCAATATTTAGTCCATCTATTAATAACCAAACAAATCTGCCCGGTTTTGAAAGACGCATTTCTACCCCTACCACACTGTCTTTCGCTTTTACTATTCGAATGTTTGCTTTACAGTTGTAATTAAATATGCTGTGTAGCATTTGGAACTAATATTTGATTAATTTTCAGAATAAACAAGCACGTATGCTCCTCTTTGACACTATGTAGAGCTCTCTAACCATTTTGTAAATTTGTTTATGGATAGACACATGCACGGGTTTTAAAATGCTAATGGGAATTGCTGAATGATAAACAAATATACATTACATTAAATTCATTTAAACAACTGCGTCAGCATGTTTCGAATATAAGCGTTAATTGTTTTTCATTTGAGTAGTAAATATCAATTAATATTGCTATATTTAAGCATTTATTTAAAATTTGAGTATTAAAAGAATATGATTATGATAATGAAATCTGTTTTGAAAAAGTGACACTGGATTCATAAAATATGTACTATGCACACATTTTCGTTTTTCATTGGAAATGTTATTTGTTCAATGTCGTTATTATCAGTTATAAAATATTTTTTGGCAGGATTCCTTTTTTTCCAAACATGTGGACATTGTGGATTTCTCCCGTTCAGTTGATAATAAATACTATTTGAATATAAAAATTGCTTTTTTTTAAACTGTACCTATTAAGGAATATTCATCTGAGTAATTGTTTAGACTACCACTTTGATGCTACTCGACCTATTTTACATAATTCTTATTTTCTTGTGAAGTATGTTTAGTTTAAACATGTTTGAAAAATCTTGATTAAATTTTCTATTGCAAATAAAGATGAAAAAAAAAAAAAATGCTTAAAATAAAGCAGTTGTTTAGAAAAAACTTATTTTAATTATTTTATTTCATTCAGAATTTTTCAGTGTCTCATTGCAAAAATAATTTTGATACAGTTTGTATTTTTCAAGACTTATCAGACCTAGTTTATACATTTACTTTACCTCTGTTATGCAAAAATGACTTCAGCAAAACTAACTGCAGCAGGGTCCCCCTTAATTTTCTTACTCACTGACGCGCGACCCTAATAAATAAAAAGTCAATTTTCATTAAAAAGGATCAATTCCGTTCTTCCAAAGAAGTGAAACCTCCTAGCTGCCAGAACGTGTCCCACTGGAAAAGGCCCGGAAAATCTGTCATCACGGCACATTGATTCCGACCGATACTACTAAATTCACCCATTCCGGCACATTGATTTCCTTCCTCCTTCACCATGTTCAAAGAGAAAGGAAAAACCAATCCAGAGAATACTTTTCGTCTCGGTGCTCTCGGATTCTGTTTCGGAAAAGTGCAGCTGCTTCGAATCAGCGAGGAATTCTCAAACACAATGAACCAACCTCCATTTTACCATCTGTCTACGACGTCATTCCAAGATGTGGAAAAAAACAAAATAAATAAGCAAATTAAAACTCGAAAGGACGTATTCCCAAATGTCTACAAGCTAAGTGTGTTTACTATCGCAAACGAATCTGTGTGCCCAGATTAAATAATTAATCCGTCTATTAATAAGCAAACAAATCTGGCTGGTTTTGAAAAACCATTTCTACCACCGTGTTGTGCTCACACTGTCTTTCGCTTTTACTACTTAACTGTTTGCTTTACAGTTCTAATTAAATATGATGTGTAGCATTTGGAACTAATATTCGATTCATTTGCAAAATAAGCAAGCACTTATGCTCCCTTTGATAATATGTATAGAAATCTGTAACCATTTTGTAAATTTGTTTATGGATAGACACCTGCAAGAATTTTAAAATGCTAATGGGAATCACTGAATGATAAACAAATATACATTACGTTTAAATCATTTTAAAGGACTGCATTAGCGTATTTGGAATTATAAGCGTTAATTGTTGTTTATTTCCTTTGATTTGAGTAGCAAATATTAATTAATACTGCTATAGTTAAGCATTTACCTAAAATTAAAGTATTAAATGAATGTGATTATGATAATGAACAGTGACATTGATGAAATATGTGTACACTTTATACGCATTTTTTTCCGTTTTACATTGGACAATGTTGTTCTTTGTTTAATGTTAGAAAGTATTTTGGTAGGAATTGTTTTTAAAAAATGTAGACATTATGGATTTCTCCACAAATATTCACACTTGTGGAGAAACCATTTCCTTCCATGTGATTGAAACCAATAATGGAATATTAAGGAAATTAAATTAAAGCAGTATATAAAGAAAATAAAAATAAAAAAAAATTTGATCATAGATACGCGATTAAATAACAAGTGCAGTTCATTCCAAGATACGTTATTTTGGCTGTACGTCGAATTTAATTGTCTGGTTTTCCGCGGACTTAATTATCAAACGGATTGATACATGAAACCACAAGGTGTTCACTTTTGAAACAGGCGGATCACCATCCAAATCTACTTCTGGTCGACTAGTCACAGAATTCTCTCTCATCTTTTGCCAAGAAAGAGAAGAAAAAAATATCCTTATATGACAATTCTCCAAGAGTGTCAGATTCCCTCACTTCTCATTGGAATAAACATTTCTCAGCTTGTGGTCTGTCAGCCATTACGATGGAACAACTCATGATATAGATCATATTCAATCTGTAGTTGTTTCGACCCGTGAAAAGGTCGCACAGACTTTCGATAATTTCCACATTACATATGATACCGAATATCTGCTATCCTATTTGAGTGACTGGCTGTTCTCATTGGTACAAAACACTAATTGCATGTGATATAACTACCCACCGTACTGCTTGTCTGATGTCAAATTTGAGTGATGGGTTATTATACAGTCTGAGTAAAAACTTTAAGGCCAGTAGATATTTTTGAGAAAAGGGAAGCATTTAAACTGAGGAATTAAAATACTATTTGATTGATAATTATTGAGCTTAAATAAAAGTAAAAAAAGTAGAAAAATTAATTTGCAAATATTTTATTATTAGAAAATATTACAGAACACACAGATGAATATTTGAGCTTGAGTAAAACTTTAAGGCCAACATAGAAAATAACATATAAGAAAAAATTACAAATTCTTAGAAGGTTGTGTAGGAGCCATTACTTCAATTACTTCAAATATTCTTGTTTTCATGGATGAAACGAGTTTTTGACAAAAGGGTGGGGTCGGTTTTATACCATTTATCTGTGATAGTAGATTTCAGCTCTATTGTTGATGTAAAATGTCTCCCATTTGCATAAAATCTTCTTGCTGAGTTAGCCCAAAGGTTCTTGATTGGGTTGAGGTCAGGTGATCTAGCTGGCCATTTCACAGTTTCAACATTGTTGACTTGGAACCAATTTTTGTGCTGTTACTCGAATGGATAGGTGCATTGTCTTGCTGATATTTCCAATTTTCTCCAGCAAGACATTCAGCATTTGGCAAAAGATGATTTGTTAGGACATTTTGGTATCCTAGTGAATTCATTCTACCTGAAACGAATGCAATTGAGCCCACACCATCGTAAGAAAAACAGCCCCAAGTCATGACAGACCCTCCACCTAATTGGCGCTTGGAGAATATTTCTTTTTCATTTCTTATATCATGCCAGTAGAAATTCCAGCCATCTGGTCCATCCAAATTCCATTTTCTTTTCGTCAGAAAAAATAATTTCTATCCATTGGTTGTCCCAGGTCTTGACTTTCTGGCCAAAGTTCAAACGCACTATTTTTGTGTCTCTGCAGTAACTGAGGCTTAGTCAATTTTGCTGTATAAGTGTACCTTCCAGACCTTCTAATTCTGTTATAAATCGTTTTGGCAAACTTTTAAACCTGTCGTCGGAATCAGTTTCCTGGTTGAGTACTTTCCAGTAGATGTAAGTTGGCAAACTCTTCTTTCATCACGCGAGGACAAAGCTTTAGGTCTTCCCCAGTATTCTTTTTTACCATAATTGTCTTTCAATTTTAAAAAATTGTTGACTACAGTCTTTGATCTTCCTATCTTTATCGCAATAGCACGACTACTCATTCCTGTTGAAGACAAAGCTTCGATTTGTCCTCTTCCAAGATCAGTTAACTTCTTACTCTACGCCATCTTCACAAAGATCACCAATACTTCGAAGAAACGTATGACAAATATGAAAATTGCAGCGTTTCCACAAGCTAGTAGTTGCAATGGTAATTACACGATTATATCATATTTATTTTTAAAAAATGACTGGTGGCCTTAAAGTTTTTACTCAGGCAGAAATGCTAACTTTGTAAATAACCCCATGTTTCTCATAATTATGTATTTACAAATTATGTTTATAGCATTTATTTCTTAACAATGAACTTTAATAATTAATATTATTTGAATCCCTTTTATTTCATTTTACATTTTCTCAAAAATTTTTACTGGCCTTAAAGTTTTTACTCAGACTGTATACTTGCTAAATAATATACTTTCCTCTCTTCTGTCAATGAAATGCCAAATATCTCACGTGAAAAAAATGCTACAATATCCATTATCTATATAGTAGCCATTCCTTTAATCAGTTCATATTTCCTTAAAACCCTTCATGGGCACATTTAATGAAATTAAAGCTTGTATTTATAATGTATGGACCTGAATGACCGAGTGGCTTACGCTCTGTCGCTCGGTACCACATGTTTCGGGTACGAGCCCGGCGGTGCCATGGATATGTTTAGTGGTTCGGGATCCACTTTAAGCCATATGTCCCGGTTCGGAATCCCCTGTAAACAATAGGTCCCGGCCTAATATCACTATTGAGCGTTGGGCGGAGACCTGACAACCCTATCCCCGTAAAAGAAAAACATCTCTCGTCTCGAAATCTACCAGTAAGAAGAAGGCCATTGCCCACAACGGGCTTTTGCGCCTATTTTGACGATGATTTATAATGTATATATCTAAAAATATAAAATTTATCTTTATCTAATTTAAACATTTCGTACATTGTTTACAGAAAAAAATAATATATTATTTTAAATAATTATTCTTTTTCTGAATAAATGGTAATAGATTAAATCAAGACAACCGATTACCAGTTTGTAAAGTTACATTTGCAACTAAAAATTGTGTAGCATTAAACACTTCTACAACACACTAAATCTAGAGTTAAACACTTTTAAAGGATTTTTAATAATAGGAATTTAAACTATTCTTAAGCATTTTTTTTTTTATGTGCATGCATATTCAATTCACTACGCAAACAGCGACAAATTAAATGTCATCTATTCGGAATCGTCAACGATTCTTATTCTTTCTATCCGTTTCGTGCAAGAAGAAAATAAAGCAGAAAGAAAAAAACAGAAACAAATCGAGTCTATAACAACTCCGAAAAGACCAGTGATTTCAAAGAAAATGGACTGAAAAATGCCAATAACGACCCTTCTCAGCTACGCACTATAACCGGTGGAAATATTTGCAAATGATACTTCTTCAAACTACGCTATGCATTATGTCTTCTTTCAAGATCCATTATTATCAAAAAACGCGTTCATACAAGGGGACAAAAAGCAAAGCGAAAATGTGGATAATAAAAGCCTACACTTTGATTTCTTTTTTACTTCCTATTTACGTGCTGATTTTCTGTCCATATCCCTTTCTACAATGTGGTCTTCTCAAGACAGAGGACGATTTCTCATTTCCTTTTATGGATTGTAAATTTGAATGTTAAAAATGATGATAATGCCTGTCGTTGAGTACTTAAAAAGATTTTTCTCTTTACAATATCTTCAAATGACCTCCATTTTTTTCTTATTTTCTTATTTTTTAAATTTTTTTGTGAGGAGAAAGGTTCAATAAGAGAAAGGGGGAGGGGGAAGAGAATTCTTCGATGTTTTTGTTCGCCGATTAAACATTTATTAAAAACTCTCGATGAATCTTCTGACGAGAAAATGGCACCGATATTGCTTGCATTTGAAGAGGAAGAGAGAGAGCACATTGTTGAGTAATTGAATCACAAAATGGCGTATTAAAAATCTTTTGCGAAAAGTTTATTAAAGTTGTGCTGTGAGATTTTAATTTAGGTTCCAGATGGGTTTGGGAAGGTTTTGCGAATGCGGCACTGCATGAAAAGCTTCGTTCATAAGAACTTTTTCAGTAGTCAGTACAATATTATTGGAAACATAAGGAATTGAAAATAGTGATTATTGAATGATTTAAAAGAGAATTACTCGAATATGTTCTTTTGAATACATTTGTACGCATGAAATATTTGAAATCAAACTCGTTACAATAATTTATACAAAGGGATGTAAAATATTTTTTTTTAGAAAACAATTCTTGGCGTTGCTAATTTTAATAATTTGTTAGATTATCTAATTCCAGAATCGTCTGATGGGTATCACATTGGATTTCTTAAGCAGATAAGTGCCCTTTGAAAGACAACAATTGAAACCTTACCGAGAATTCCTATATCTATGTCAGGGATAAGCAAGGTAAATCGATATGCCAGGTAGGTCCTTCTATTGGGTTCGAGAAAAAAGCGTGCAAATCTCTTCGATGGTTATGGATGATTATTTAGAGTGGTCATGGTGAAATACATGGATTAGATGTCGAAGGCTATTTGATGTTTTACTCTGGATATGCTGAAACTTGTCTGGATTTTAGTGGTTAAGTCAAAGTCCCCGTAGTCCAAATAAACAACACTATCGTTCTGTTGATATTTTTTTTAAAAATTGAATACAGTAACATATATAGTATACTTTACATTTATAGCACTGTTATGTTGTTCTAATGCAGTTAGCAGAGCAGCGGCAGTTACTCTTTATGCCATGAGCACCGGGGCTGCATCTCTGTTACACATTTAGCACTAGCCAAAGGGCACGTGCAGCTTGAAGATATGCTACGGAAGCGAATAAGACTACCCTTCAACGCACTACGATCCTATTAGACCGGGACCTGTGGTTTAAAATAGATTCAGAACCACTACAAAGATCCATGGTACTGCCGAAACCTGTGGTACCGAGAGTCAGAGTGCTAGACACTCAGCCATCAGGTCCCCAGATATTGTTATTACCCTATTACTGGGGTAACAGGATATCCAGATATTATTTCCCTGTATTACTGATACTACTATAAAGAACAGCTGTATCTTCATTTGTAAGAAAAGGAAAATATTTCAAGGTAATAAATTTTCCTCTTACTATGGTAAAATAGAAAATATACCTTTAACATTATTTTCATTGCATTTTTTTATTACAATATAATAGTTAATTTAAAAAATACATAATTTATTTTATAATATATGACACATTAATATAATTAATTATGAAATTAAAATTATGCGTTTTCTTTTTTATGAATATATTTTAATAAGAATGATTGATAAATTTATTCACGAAAGTGCAAAAAAAATCATTTCCTTTTAAAAAAATTTTAATATATTAAATTTCTTCAGTTCTTAATTATGCAGAAACATGCAAAAAGAAATCTTAAAAACTGGGATTCAACCCAACCTACAAGAAGACTCAAAAAATTTGGATAAAAAGTGGAGGTATAAGTTCACATGACATCCACATCTGCCTTACGCCAGCCATAAATTAGCTTTTAAGAACTAAAGCGGGATTCTTCGAACGAAAATTTCCGAAGACCCTCCCTTCGGGAATAAGAAGGAACTTCCCAAAGAAGGGAGGAGAAGAAGTGAAGTGAAGCGGAATAGGCCCAAAGGTGTGAGCAAAACAAAGCGGGCAGAACTCACGAGATCTCTTCCACGGAAAAGCGCGGCGCAGAACTTGTTGGGGCAATCAAATATCCTCCCGTGTCTCATAAAAGCCTTGTGGTTGACACTGCTCGCTGGCGGATTTATTTCGGAAATATGCAAATGGTTCGAAGCAGGGAGATTCGTGTCATGGCTATCCGGATAAAGAGATTAAATCTGCTCCAGGAGGAACTGCATTTGTAACTGACGCGAGTTTAAAACTGATGAATGTCGGTGGAACTTGTATTGGCACGGATTCAAGCTCTCTTCCGGTCGGAATGAGAGCTCCTTCTTTGCTTACGGGACCTTTGAATAAGTGCTCAACAAATTTTGGATGTTTAGTAATAAATAACATGCAGCATTCAGATCGGCTTCATTTACATTAAAGATATTTACTTGTTACAAATTGTGAGAAAATCTCTATTCACTCTTGACTGTTGTCCGATACAATAACTCACTAATATTTCATTTTATAATGCTTAAATCCTTGCAAGAATGTTTTTCTATTTGAAAAGAGCTTAATGTACAGATTAATAATGGTAAAATATTAAATGGGCATGATGGCCGAGTGACTAGCACTCTGGGGCTGTGTGCCTCATGTTTCAGGTTCGAATAGCGGGGGTGCTGTGATTATTTCTAATAAGCCTCTAACGGATGGCGAAATTGAAAATTTGCTAGCGCAGCTTTGGAATGAATACCCAAGTGACCTCAGTTACGACAGCGAGGAAGCATTCATTCCTACGCAAGATGCCCATGATTTCATTGTAACCAGCTTATAATAATTCATTCATATTAAATATTCGTTGTTGATAAAGTATCTTACAAAAATAATGCATTTTTAACACATTTTCAATATTTTAAATTATATTTATTAATTATATTTTGATACATCTTGCTCCAGCGCGTAATGTGGAGTTCATGAAATATTTTTCTTCTAAATATTATTTGGTAATCAATATGATACACAGGATTAAGCTTTATTACCTCTTTTCAATCGTACACGTTATAAAAATTTAGTCTTTCTATCTGGAAGCAATAACTGTCAACATATCTTCACGCGACCTACAGCGAAAATGGTAAAAGCGTCATTTATTGTAACTGCCATCATTGAACTATTTTTTCCTCTTATTGCCAACGCATTTCCGAAAAGGATCATCAAGACCGCTATAACGGAAAAGTGACTTTTAATAATGATCATATCTCAAATGCTGATATCGTGAAAAGACGCTACATTATGTTCTGCTGTAGGAATTCTTGAAAATATTGAATAATGAAATTCAGTTGATAATAACTACTATTTGAATATAAAAATCCCAACTGAAATTGATTTAGGCATATGGACATCAGAATAATTGAATAGACTACCACTTTGAGAGGGCCTGATGGCCGAGTGGCTATCGTTCTGGTGCTCGGTACCACAGGTTTCGTGTTGAAATCCCTGAGTGAAATGGATGTTTGTAGTGGTTCGTAACCCACTTTAAACCGTAGATCCCAGTCTAACAGGATCGTAGAGCATTGTAGGGGGTAGTGTTACTCCCGTCTGTACCATATCTTCAAGGTACACGTGATCAGGGGGCGTGTGTAGCTTGGGTAGTATTAAAGGACTAAATTAAAGTACTGAGTAAATAGTACTAAATATGTCTTGGGTTGTACTAAATGAGTAACAGCGGTGCAGCCCTTGCTTATGGTATAAAGCTTAACATTCTCTGTATTGTCAGTTGCATTAGAACAACAACAACATTTTTCTAAAATTCGTGTGAATAATGTTTAGTTCAAGCATGTTTGAAAAATATTGATTTATTTTCTTTTGTTAATAAAACTGTAATTTTTATTTTCTTTGTGGACGAATGAAGCAGTTGTGTGAGCAAGAAACATAATTTTATTGTGTTATACTTCATTCAGAACTTTTTCAGTGTCACAAATTGCAAAGATAATTCTGATACATACTGTATTTTTCAAGACTCATCAAACCTATTTTTATCCTCTGTTATGCCAAAATGACTTCAATAGAACTAACTCCAGCAAGCTTTCCCTTAATTTTCTTACTCACTGACGCGCGACCATAATAAATAAAACGTCATTTCTCATTAAAAGGATCCATTCCGTCCTTCAAAGAAGTGAAACCTCCTGGTTGCAGGAAGTGTTCCACAGGAAAAGGCCCGGAAAACTTGTCATCACGGCACATTGATTCCGAGCGATACTACTGAATTCACCCATTCCGGCACATTGATTTCCTTCCTCCTTCACCATGTCCAAAAAGTAAGGAAAACCATTCTCGGGAACACTTTTCGTCTGGGTGCTCTCGGATTCTGTTTTGGAAAAAATTGCAGCTGCTTCGAATCAGCGAGGAATTCTCAAACACAATGATCCAACATCCGTTTTAACATCTGTCCACGATGTCATTCCAAGATGGAGTAAAAAAAAAAAAAACAAATAAATAAAAACTCAAAAGGAAAGCATTCCCAAATGTCTACAAGCTAAGTGTGTTGACTATCGCAAACGAATCTGTGTGTCCAGAGTCAATATTTAATCCATCTATTAATAACCAACTAAATGCCCGATGCTTTTTGCCCGGTTTTGAAAGAGAATTTCTGCCACCACTGTCTTTCGCTTTTACTATTTAAATGTTTGCTTTGCAGTTCTATTTAAATATGCTGTGTAGCATTTGGAACTAATATTTGATTAATTTGCCAGAATAAACAAGCACTTATGTTTCCCTTTGGCAATATGTGTAGAACTCTCTAATCGTTTTGTAAATTTGCATATGGATAGACACCTAAACGGATTTTAAAATGGTAATGGGAAGCATTGAACGGTAAACAAATATACATTACATTTAAATCATTTAAAGAACTGCATTAGCGTTAATTGTTATTCAATTATTTTGATTTCAGTAGCAAATGTTGATTAACACTGCTGTATTTAAGAATTTACTTAAAATTAGATTATTAAATGAATATGATTATGAAGGTGATAGATGTTATGAACAATGTCGCACTGGAATTATAAAATATTTTTCTGCATTTTGTTTCTAATGCAACTGGCAAACACTAAGACAGTTGTCTTTGATGCCTTAAGGCAAACGCTGCACAGCTGCAAGCGTTCTGTCAGTAGTGACATGTTACCTATAAAATGGTAAATCTGTTTGGAATTCTGGCGCACTACAGCGTTCTATTTATACAAAAAGGGATTAAAAAAACTATGGCAACAACAACGATATTGAAATTTATTAAGTAGTTTGGCCGTTTCACTGTAGAAGGAATAACTACTATTCCAATAAATAAATTCATTAACACAGAGATAGTAGGAAATCAAATTTAATGTCATGTAGTTCAAACGTTTATAATACAAACCAGATAATGAATTCACTAATGATATTGGTAAATATAATAAAATATTTCATCTCCAAGCTTATATTGTAAAAATTGTTGATAATTTATTTTTGTTTTGTTTAATCAAAAGAAAAAAAAAATCACATAAAATGAAAAAAAAAAAAAATGACGTAACCATGTTTTTCTTAATAAGATATCATCATCATCAGTGGTGCAACAGCCCCATGGTGGGCAATGGCCGTCTGCCTACTGGAAGATTTCGAAGCAGATATTATTTTTTTTTGCGGTAGGGTAGTCAGCTCTACGCCTCAAGGTCATATTAGACCAGCACCTATGGTTTAAAGTGCATTCCTAAACACTAAAAACATCCATAGCACTGCCAGGGACACGAAAGCTGCGGTACCGAGCTCCAAAGCCCTTGTCACTTGGCCATCAACCCCTTAATAAAATATAAAATTTTATTTTGCATTACAAATGCATTCAAAGTTCTATTCCTGCTTACGATATATTCTATGTTAAAAAAATGAATAGGATAACACATCTATCAAATTTGAAAATATGTAAAAACTATTTTAGGATGAAGCTATTGGAGAATCATCACCCTTCTTTACTATCAATAAGTCATCTATTATATGTCACAGATTTTCAAAACTTAATGAATAAAAATGTTGCTTTTCCTCCATTACTTTAAATACAAATACTCAACACGCATATTAAATCATTCGCATTTCTACAAATCTTTTCTAAAGAGATTACGTCTAAACCAATAACGACCAACATCCAAACTACTAGATGGATCTTTATAGATTCGTGTAGACATTCCTAATGAATCATCAACAAACAGAATGAATTAATCCATTTAACCGGACCCGAACCTTTAAAATCAAGAGGAAATAATAAAACTGAACGAATCCCCAAGCAACACGAATAATGCGTCTCGTTCGCGTTTCTCTCTCAGCGGATAAACAAATTCATTACTTAACAAAAAGACGATATCGATATGGAAATGCATATATCGATTGACTGCCTCAGCTTTACTACTTTCGTAATGAAACTAGTAAAAGCAGCAACGACGAGTCCAACTAGGCCGAACCAATCCTGCGAGCAATTTCAAAGATTTCGATTTGAGCTCCGAGGATTGAGAAGCGAATTCACAAAGGGGTTTTCGAAATGGAGAGGAAGACCTCCACCCCCTCATCCCCACCCCATTGTGGGAATTAATCTTTTGGGGGTGGCGGAGGTGTCGAGATATGTCGCCCCAAATTCTTCCCGCGTTGTTGTTGTGAAGGGCAGGAAAGTGGTTTCAGCTGTTTAATTTGATCCTTTGAGCTGAAACAATGCAGCAAATTGATTCCCGGGCAAATATCCCTGCCCCGCCCCCTTAAAGGTACGATTGAAATTGGAATTCGTGCCAATTTCGGATTGGGAATAAGTATTTCGGAAATTAAACATTAGGTAAAAGGATAGTGTGATGTCATCGACGATATGTTTTCCAAATGTTGTGCAGAAGCAATACCAAAAGACAGTTTGATTTAAAATGCGATTCAAAATGTGTTTTGTGTTTTGTTTTTGTGATGGTTTGTAGTGAGGGCAAATATGTGTAAAATTTGACTTGAGATAAAAATGTTAAAGGAAATTTTACTAACAATTTGCAAATTGATATTTTTTAAACACTTCTTGTAATTAAGCATACCGGTGTATTTGCCATTTAAATAAAAATTATATTAACTTAAAACAAAAGGCTCATGCTCCGCAGAAAAACTATTTAGATGAAAATAAATTAAAATATAGTTAAATTATGAAAGAAGTGTTAAAAGAACATCCTATTTGAAATATTTTTATGGGTTATAATTAAAATAGGATAAATTTAGAAACATAAGAAATCTACTAATATTATATACTAATCTACTACTACTACTAGAATATGTACCAATCTACTACTACTACTGAAATCTACTAAATCTACTAGATTTATAAACTAATATACATAATAATCTGAAATTTATTACGGAAAGCAATTTTAATCCTTCATTTATTAGGTACTTTTCATTCATTTTATGCTTTCCATGACATTTGTGACAAAGTAGGCATTGAATATAAAAATTTGTCTGTAGTGATAGGTTACCTTTAAAATGGTAAATCTGTGTGGAATTCAGGCGTCCTACAGCGTTCTATATAGCTAAAAAGGGATAAAAAACAATGGAAAAAGTAATCAAAATATATTTTAAGCTTTAATGAAGCATGGAATACGTCTCAGAAATGTTTAATTAAAATCAATATGTTAGCAATTCATTTATCTGCAGAAGTTAAACATAATATTGAATGATGGCAATTAAAGTTTATTACATAGTTTTGGCAGATTAATTTTCAAATAAATAACTACAATATCGATACGTCAATTCATTCAAAATCAGATAGAAGGAAAACAAATTTAATATCTACGTAGTTTCGAACGTTTTGTAGGTAAACTAGAAAATGATAATGGTCATTCATGGAAAATGATAACGAAAATTCACTGATGATAATGGTAAATATAAATAAATATTTCAACTCCCAATTTTTTTTTTTTTGTCAAATTTTTTAGTAATTTATTTTTGCTTTATTTAACAAAAAAAAAAGAAATCACATAAGATGAAAAAATGACGCAACCATGGTTTTTCTTAATAAGATACCATCCTCATCAGTGGCTCAACTGCCCTACGGTGGATCACGGCCGCCTGCCTACTGACAGATTTCGAGACAGTAGATGTTTTTTTACGGGGTAGGGTTGTCAGCTGTACGCCCAACGCACTACGATCATATTAAACCGGAATTACTGTTTAAAGTGGATTCCGAACCCCGCAAACATACATGGCCCCTCCGGGACTTGAACCCGAAATCTGCGGCACGGATTACCAGAGCGCTAGTCACTCAGCCATCAGGCCCCTTAATAAAAATATAACCTTTTATATTTCAATTATATTAAAAATTATATTAATGATTATGACATATTCTACATTAACATAGATGAGGACAAATGTAAAAAAATGTAAAAGCAAATAAAAATGTAAAAGCTATCTATTTAAGAAAAAGAAGCTAATGGAGAATCATCCACACTTCTTCTACTATCAAGAAGTCATCTATTATATTAGATACAGAGTTTTGAAATTATTAAACAAAATTTGACTGTTTCATCCATTACTTTAATTACAAATACTCCTTACACATATTAAATCATTCGCGTTTCTATAAATCTTTTCTAAAGAGATTACGTCTAAATTAATAACGACAACATTCAATTTACTAGATAGATCTTTATGGATTTGTACGTACATTCCTAATGAATCATCAACCAAACAAAATGAATTAATCCATTTAACAGAACCTCGAATCTTTAAAATCAAGAGGAAATAAAACTGAACGAATTCCCAGATTAGATTGCAACGCGAATCATGCGTCTCGTTCACGTTCCTCTCCCGGGCGGATAAACCGATTCATTACTCAACAAAAGACGATATCGATAAGGAAATGTGTATATCGATTTACCGCCTCAGCTTTTACTACTTTCGTAATAAAATTAGTAACGCAGCAACGACGAGTCCGACTGGGCCGAACAAATCCTGCGAGCAATTTCAATTCGATTTGAGCTCCAAGGATTGAGAAGCGAATTCACAAAGGGGCTTTCGAAATTGGAGAGGGAAGACCTCCACCCCACCACACCCCTGTAGGAATTAATCTTTTGGTTTTTGCAGAGGTGTCGAGATATGTCATCCCAAATTCCTCCCGCGTTGTTGTTGTGGAGGGCAGGAAAGTGGTTTTAGCTGTTTAATTTGATCCCTTGATCTGAAACAATGCAGCAAATGGATTCTCGGTCAAATATCCCCCTCCTCCCCTTAAAGGTGCGATTGAAATTGGAATTCGTTGCCAATTTCGGATTGGGAATAAGTACTTCGGAAATTCAAACATTTGGTAAAAGGGACAGTGTGATGTCATCGACGATATGTTTTCCAAATGTTGTGCAGAAGCAATACAAACACAGTTTAGTTTAAAATGTGTTTATGTTTTGTTTTATAATAGTTTGCAGTGTGGGCAAGTATGCACAAAATTTGATTTGAAATAAAAATTTTAAAAGAAACTAACTGAAAGTAAATGTTACTAATATGCTTTTATTTTTTGCTTTTAAGCCCTATGGTTAAATTTTGTATCTGTCATTTAAATAAAAACTATATTAATTTCAAACATAAGCAATATGGATATATGTTCAATAAAACTATTTACATGAAAATATGAAAGAAAGAGTTCAAAAGAACATACTATTTAAAACATTTTTATGATGCAATAATTAAAAATAGGATAGGTTTTTGAAACATAAGAAATCTACTAATAAAAGAGCCTCATTGCTCCAAATGGAATTGTTTTTCTAGGATGAAGGTATAGAACACAAAAATGAAGGGTTATAAAAAATAACTAATATTATAAAAAAGAAGAATCAAAAAGGTTTGTACACATATTTCTACATCATCATCAATGGGGCACAGCCCCATTGTGGGCCAAGGCCGTCAACCTGCTGGCAGATTACGCGACAAGAAATTCGTTTTTTTTTTACGGGGGTAGGGTTGTTAAATCTACGTCCAACGCTCATCAGCCATATTAGATCGGGATCTACGGTTTAACGTGGATTCCAAATATATAATCCGATTCCGTGCGACAAACATCCATGGGACCGAGCGCCGAGCACTAGTCTCTCGCCCATTCAGACGTCATACATATGTTTACCTAACATTCATTTTTTGCCATATTTATATATTTTAGTTACCTGTATTATAATTTTGCTACAAACTCTAGAAGACTAAAGCTTGTACAATTAAACAAATAATAATGCATTTTAATTGCAAAAAACACATTTATTTTGTGTAAACAAACAATACTTACTATAATCTTTAAATACATACTCTTATATTTCCAACACATCTTTCGAAGAAATTTTACTTAATTTTCTTTTAACTTTGACCTTCTTCTCTTTTGTGATTTTAAAGACAAATTTTTTTGAATTTTATTTCATTGCGTTGTTTACATCAACCCCAATCAGACAAACGGAGGAAGTAATGAGTCGGTGTCTCATTCCTTTCATGGGCGCCGTAATTATGATTGTATTTACGTAACGAATGAATGAGTAAAGAAGTGACTAATGAGTCGCGAATACTTATCAGCGCACCTTTAATAATTGATGCTGATTTACTGCAAGTGCTGACGCATCGATATGCCACTAGGAGTGCGGAAAGAAATGGGACTGACTGTTGCTCCCTTCCAATGGGAAAACGACGAGGTTAAGAATCATACAGCCTATCTTATAGGACTCGTCTAGTGGATATTGGGTATTCCTAATTTGATATTGTTAATTATATGATTATTTGTTTTTTGCTGGTGCCTGTATTAGATTTGTTTTCTAGATAGTTGCTGAAATTTATAATTGGGGATCTATCTTATTTTTTAAAAAATTGCAATTTATCTTTTTATTGAATTTTTAGAGAACATATATAAAATATCTTTTGAGGCTTGATGCATAAGTAACTAGTGCTCTAGCTCTTTGGGACCACGGGCTTTGGGTTCGAGTACCAGCTGTAGCAGATGTTTGTATTGTTTCGGAATTCATTTTAAACCGTAGATATACCGATCCAATATGACTATAGAGCGTTGGGCGTAGGGCCCACAACCTTACCCTCCTGTAAAAAGAAAAGAAAACATCAAGTAATATACCTAAGGCCTTGTCCCGTCATGCGGCTGTTGCGCCAATAAAGATGATGGGTATTGGAACACAAGAATATTGATAAGTTTTTTGTAAAATTAAATGCTGCCTTTATCACATTACAAACTTTTATAACCGAATATAAATGTTACCATTATAGATGAACTGTTAAATAATTAATTGTTTCGATGGAATGAATATTTTTCTCAATGAATAATAAACAACAACAATATTTCCTAATGAATAATAAACTACAATATAACTGAATGATGAATTTTTAAAAAATTTATTAAAACTTTTTAAACGACATTCAAATATTTTAGGTACAAAACGTATAATTCCTTCTAATATCGACAGTGATATATTAAAAGAAAATCAAATTGATAATCATCCATATTGATTCGTACACAATATCTATATCGTAGATATTCACACTTTACTCTGTTCATATTCCTTAAAAGACTTTATTTTTTTAATGTTTAAAAATGCATTTAAAAGGCATGCATTAGACATGCATTTAAAAATTATAGGATTAGGACGATTTACATTACCTTTATGAAATCAATATTCAAATCTATATCAAATGCAGCATTTCATATTCTATTTAAAAAAAAATAACCCAATATTTAAAATAATTATTCTTTTCACAATAAATTGCAACAGATTAAGTCAATACAGCCATTACCAGTTTGTGAAGATACATTTGCAACTAAATAATTTTATTCCCATCTACCGTTAAATACTTTTTAAAGCATTTTTAATAATAGGAATTTAAACTATTCTTAAACTTTTTTCTTTTTTATTTTCATCTGCATACATATTACAATTCACTACGCAAACAGCGACAAATTAAATGTCATCCATTGGAATCGTCAACGATATCTTATTCTTTCTATCTGTTCCTGCAAGAATAAATAAAGAAAAAAAGAAACAAAAATCGAGGCCAAACAACTCTGAAAGGACCAGTGAATTCAAAAATGGACTAAAAATGCCAATAACGACCGCTGAGCTACGCACTACAACAGGTATAAAATATTACAGATACTTCTTCAAACTATGATGTTATGCATTATGTCTTCTTTCAAGATCCATTATTATCAAAGAGGCGTTCATATAAGGGGGACAAAAAAGCAAAGCGAAAATATTGGATAATAAAGTCCCGACTCTTGATTTCGTTTTCTTCTTTATATTTACGTGCCGATTTTCGAAAGTCCGTATCCCTTTCTACAATTTGGTCTTCTCCAAGACAGAGGACGATTCTCATTTCCTTTTTATGCATTGTAAATTCGAATGTTAAAAATGATGATAAATGCTGTCGTTGGGTAAAAAGGTTTTTCTCTCCTTAATATCTTCAAATGATATCCATTTTTTAAAATTTAATTTATTATTTTTTTCATTTTTTGTGAGGAGAAATGATCAATAACAAAAGGGGGAGAACACTTCGTGTTTTTGTTCGTTGTTAAAACATTTATTAGAAGCGCTTTCATCTTTGAAGTGAAATCTTTTACCGATATTGTTTGCATCTTGAAGAGGAACAGAGAACACATTGTTGGAAGTAAATGAATCACAAAAATATGTATTAAAGCAAGGTTATTAAAGTTTGATGTGAGATTTTAATTTATGTTCAGGATGGGTTTCGAATATTTTTGAGAATGTGGAACCTGCACGTTTCGTTCATAAGAGCTTTTTTCAGTAATCAGTACTTATTGTGGTAAACAAAAATTAAAAATGGTGAACAATAAATGATTTGAAAAAAACTTAATAGCACGTATATGTTATTTGAAATATATTTGTAAGGATAAAAAATATTTTAAAATCAAACACATAGTTTTAATAATCTACGCAAAGTGTTGTAGAATGTATATCTTAAAAATTATTCTACATCATGCTAATTTTAATAATTTGTTAGAGGGTATATTACTTCTGTGTAAATCGGAGGGTCGGATGGGTATCACGTTGACTTTCTTGACAAAAAAGTGCCCTTTGAAATAGACTATTGAAACATTACCGAGAATTCCCTATATCTATACCAGGGATGTGGCAAGATAAATCGATATGTCTGCAGGGTACGCCCTTGTGTTGGGTTCGAGAAAGCGCAAATCTTCAATGGTGATGGGTCGCGTTACCTGTGGTTGGATTATTTAAAGTGCTGATGATGGTAACAGATTAGATGTCGAAGGATAATATGGCTTACTTTTTGGTAATGCTGAAACATGTAAATGTCTGCGTTTATCTGTTAAGTAAAAGTTCGAAGTAGTCCCAATCAACAACTATCAATCTATTGAATAATTTAAAAAAACAGAATATTATAACATTTATATCACCGTTATGTTATTCTAATGCAGCTGACAGAGACAGTTACTCTTTAAGCCCATAAAGCAATGGCTGCATCTCTGCAGCTACTTATTTAGCACTATCATGGAGCACGCGCAGCTTGAAAATAGGCTACGGAAACAAATAACACTACCCCCACAACGCTCTGCGATCAAATGACCGGACCTACGATTTAAAGTAGATTCAGAACCCCCTACAAACATTCATGGCACTGCCGAAACCTAATACCAAGTTTTAGAGTGCTAGACACTCGGCCAGCATGCCCCCTGATATTGTTATCATCCCAGTTACCCTGTTACTAGGGTTACCAGGATACCCAGATACTGTTACCCCCAGTTACCCTCTATCACTGATATTGATATGAAGAGCAGCTGCATCGGTATATGTAAGAAAAATGAAAATAATGAACATTTAAAATTAATTTTAATTTTTAAAAATAATGAAAATGGTAAAAATGAAAATTTTTCAGTACATTTTTTAATTAAAAATAGTTATTTTTAAAATGTATAATGTATTTTATAATTTATGACACAATTAACATAATGAATTATGCAGTCAAAATTATACACTGGCTTTTTTTATGTATTTTAGTAGGAAAGATTGATGAACTTATTCATGAAAGCACAGAAAATCATCCCTTTGACCCTTTGCACTCGAGGGCTCCCAGAGCGGAGCCATTTAAAATTTGTCTTCAAGCTCGAGGGCTACAGAGACAATGCAAATAACAACAACATAAATAATGAGTCTCTTTAATGCGTATATCAAACTTACATGTGAATATGATCCTTTCACAAAAACCGCTTCGAGTTGCTGGTAATACGAATGAAAAGAAACTTCGAGTGCAAAGGGTTAATTATACTGAAAGTGCCAAAAAAGAAATCTTTTAAAAACTCTGATTCAGCTTATCATAATCAAGACGTAGAAAGTTTTGATAAAAAGTGGAGTACAAGTTCTCATGACATCCACATCTGCCTTACGCCAGCCATAAATTAGATTCTAAGAACTAAAGGTGATTCTTCGGAACGAAAATTTCCAAGACCCTCCCTCCTGAATAAGAAGGGAACTTCCCAAAGAAGGGAGGGAGAAGAAGTGAAGTGAAGCTGAACAGGCCCAATGGTGTGCGGCAGAACAAACTGCTGACATAAATCTCACGCGATCCCCCATGGAAAAGCGCGGCGCAGAACTTGTTGGGGCAATCAAATATCTTCCCGTGTCTCATAAAGCCTCGTGGTTGACACCGTTCGCTCGTGGATTTATGTCGGAAATATGTAAATGGCTCGGAAGCAAGCAAGATTCGTGACATGGAGATCCAGATAAAGAGATTAAATCTACTCCAGGAGTAACTGCATCTGTAACTGATCAGTTTAATACTGATGAATGTCGTTGGAAATTGTATTGGCACGGATTCAGGCTCTCTTCCGGCCGGAATGAGCGCTCGTTCTTGCTTACGGGACCTTTGAATGCGCACAACATATTAGGGCGTCCAGTAATAAATAATATAGAGCATTCGGATCTTCTCCTTTTTACGTTAAAGATACTTACTTGTTACAAATTGTGGGAAAATCTTATTCACTCTGACTGTTGTTCGATACAATAACTCTCACGTATTTTGAATGTCAGTATAGGTTCCGGAAGAACCTTTCAAAATTCTTAAGTCCCTAAGAACTACTTTGCTATTTAAAAAAGAGCTTAATAATATGCTGATTATTAATAGTAAAGTATTCAATGGGGCATGATGGCCGAGAGTGATTCAGCGGTCGGTGCCCCAGGTTTCGGATTCGAATGCCGGAGGCACCATGGTGGTTTTTAATAAGCCTCTAACGGATGAGGAAATATCAAATTGCAATTCATTTGTAACCAAGATTCCCATGATTTCTGGTAACCAATGTATAATATTTTTCACATAAAATATTCTTTAGTGATTAAGTATCATTAAAATATAATACAATTTTTTCATTTATTTTCATTATTTCATTTCATTTATACGCATCGTACTCCAGCACATAATGTGGAATTTAGGAAATAATTTTTTTTTTTCTAATGCTATCATGCTCTTACACATAGGGTAAATTTTCTATCAGGAAAACCTTTAATTAGTACATAGTAATCAATATGATACGCAGAATCCGGTTTTATAACCAATTTCAACCCTATTCTCTATAAAAATTTACTCACCTTCTGGGAAAGCTCATTTTCACGGATGGTCAATAACTGTCAACACCTCACTCACAACCTCACATCATAACACAGCTACACATCCGCACATATACCTGCAGCGAAAGTGGTAAAAGCATCATTTATTGTAACTGTCATCGTTGAATGATTTTCCTCTTATTGCCTACGCATTTCAAAAAGGACTATCAAGACAGCTATAAAGGAAAAGTGACTTTTAATAATGGTCATTCCTCAAATGCTGATATCGTGTAAAAGACGCTACATTATGTTCTGCTGTAGGAATGCTTGCAAATATTGAATAATTAAAATTCAGTTGATAATAACGACTATTTGTATATAAACTATTATTTGAGCCAGAAATATAATTTAATTATGTTATTTCATACAGAATTTTTCCAGTGTCACAAATCGCGAAAAATAATTCTCATAAATTCTGTATTTTTCAAGACTTATCAAACCTAGTTTATACTCTGTCATGCCAAAATGACTTCAGAGAATTAGCAGCAGCTGGGTCCTCCTTAATTTTCTTACTCACTGACGCACGAACATAATAAATAAAACGTCATTTTCATAAAAAGGGATCAATTTCCGTCCTTCCAAAGAAGTGAAACCTCCTGGCTGCCAGGCCGTGTTCCATAGGAAAAGGCCCGGAAAAATTGCGTCATCATGGCACATTGATTCCGACCGATACTACTAAATTCGCCCATTCTAGCACGTTGATTTCTTTCCTACTTCACCACGTTCCACTAAGAAAGGAAAACTAATCCAGGGAATACTTTTCGTCTGGTGCTCTCGTCGGATTACTGTTTGGAAAAGAGATGCAGCTGCTTCGAAACAGCGAGGAATTCTCAAACACAATGAACCAACCTCCGTTTTACCATCTGTCCACGACGTCATTCCAAGACGGAGAAGAGAAGAAAAAAAAAAATAAATAAAAAAAACCCAAAAGGAACGCTTTTCCAAATGTCTACAAGCTAAGTGTGTTGACTATCGCAAACGAATCTGTGTGCCAAGAGTCAATATTTAATCCATCTATTAATAACCAAACAAATGTGCCCGGTTTCGAAAGAGCGTTTTAACCACCGTGTTGTGAACACGCTGTCTTTCGCTTTTACTATTTAAATGTTTGCTTTACAGTTTTAATTAAATATGCTGTGTAGCGTTTGAACTAATATTTGATTAATATGCAGAATAAACAGACACTTATGCGCTCTTTGACACTATGTAGAACACTCTAACCATTTTGTAAATTTGTTTATGGATAGACACATGCGCAAATTTTAAATCAGAGCTTTAAAATGTTAGTAGGAATCACTGAATGATAAACAAATATACATTACGTTTAATTCATTTAAAGATCTGCATTAGCGTTTTTGAATTGTGAAAGTTGATAGTTATTCATTTATTTTGATTTGAATATCAAATATTAATACAGCTATATTTAAGAATTTACTTAAAATTAGAGTATTATATGAAAATGATTATGAACGAAGTATGTTATGAAAAAAGTGACACTGAGTGGATTTATAAAATATGTATGAACACATTTTACGCCTTTATGCGTTTTTGCATTGGAAAATGTTGTTCTTTGTTCAATGATGTTATTGTCATTTATAAAATATTTTTAATATTTAATTTGCAAAAGAAAATTTAGTAAAGATTTTACAAACATGTTTGAATTAAATATTATACACACAGAAATAGAAACATTTCATATATGTCGAGTAACATCAAAGTGTAGTCTAACCAGTTTAACTGACACACATGCTCTTAAATCTGTACAATTTTAAATGTGATTTTTTTATTCAAATAAATGTTATTATCTACAGAATGGAAGAAATCACAATGTCCACATTTGTTTACCAGTCAGTGATTCCCATTACCATTTTAAAACCTTGCAGTGTCTATCCATTAACAAATTTACAAAATGGTTAGACAGCTCTACATATTGTCAAAGGGAGGCATAAGTGCTTGTTTATTCTGCAAATTAATCAAAATATTAGTTCCAAATGCTACACAGCATATTTAATTAGAACTGTAAAGCAAACATTTAAATAGTAAAAGCGAAAGACGGCATGCGCAACACGGTGGTAGAAATGTTCTTTGAAAACCGGGCACATTTTGTTTGGTTATTAATAGATGGATTAAATATTCACTCATGGCACACAGATTCGTTTTCGATAGTCAACACACTTAGCTTGTAGACATTTGGGAATGTGTTCTTTTTTTTTTTTTTATTTATTTGTTTTTATTTTTTTTTCTCCATCTTGGAATGACGTCGAGGACAAATGGTAAAACGGAGGTTGGTTCATTGTGTTTTAGAATTCCTCGCTGATTCGAAGCAGCTGCACTTTTCCGAAACAGAACCGAGAGCACCGAGACGAAAAGTATTCCCCCTAGATTGGTTTTCCTTTCTTTTTGGACATGGTGAAGGAGGAAGGAAATCAATGTGCCGGAATGGGTGAATTCAGTAGTATCGGTCGGAATCAATGTGCCATGATGACAAGTTTTCGGGCCTTTCCCAGTGGAACTCGGTCGCCAGGAGGTTTCACTTCTTTGGAAGGACGGGAATTGATCCTTTTAATGAGAAATGACGTTTTATTTGTTAGGGTCGCGCGTCAGTGAGTATGAAAATTAAGGGAAACCCTGCTGCTGTTAGTTTTTGAGAAGTCATTTTATCATAACAGAGGATAAAAGTAAATCTATCAACTAGGTTTGATAAGTCTTGAAAAATACAGAATGTATGGAGAGTATTTTTGCAATTTGTGACACTGAAATGAAATAAAAATCCGAATGAAATAACATAATTAAATCATGTTTGTTGCTGAAACAACAGTTCTATTTCTCCATATATTTTTTTACAATTTTATTTGCAAAAGAAAATTTAATCTAGATTTTTCAAACATGTTTGAACTAGGCATTATTCACACGAAATTTAAATTACCACCACCAAACTACCACTAATTACCACTTTTATACAAAAACCTGTAAACAACCACTTTGATATTATTCAACCTGTATTAGAAACGTTGAATATATGTCGAGTATCATCAAAGTTGTAGTCTAACCAATCATTCCGATACCCATCTGCCTAAATCTATACAATTTCAAATTAAATTTTTTTATATTAAAATAATTATCGTTATTATCAGTTGAATTTCATTATTCAATATTTGCCAGCATTCCTATAGCAGAACAGAATCGCCTGATCTAGCGTCTTTATCGCGATATTATATTTGAGATATTACCATTATTAAAAAGTCACTTTTCCTTTATAGCGGACTTGATAGCTTTTGGCTCTTTTTGGAAATGCGTTGACATTAAGATGAAACACATTCAATGACGGCAGTTACTCTAAATGACGCCTGTACCACTTTCGCTGCAGGTCACGTGAGGATGTGTTGACAGTTATTGCATTTCCTTGGAAATGAGCTTTCATAGTTGGTGGCTAAATTTTTATAACGAATATTATTGAAAAGTGATAATAAATCAGGATTCTGTGTATCATATTGATTGCTAACTAATATTTAATCTTTTCCAGACAGAAAATTTTTTCATTATGCGCAAGCGCATGATAGGCATTAGAGAAAAATTATTTCCTAAATTCCACTCTACGCACTGGTGTATGATGCGTAAAAAGGAAATAAAATAATGAAAAGAATTGTCAAGTTGCATTATGTTTGAATTACACTTTTATCAGAAGCGAATTTTTAATATGAATTAATTAATATAAGTTGGTTACAATGAAATCATGGGTATCTTGGAGGTGGAATGTATTCTTCATCGCCGTCATAAGTCTTATCAGTCGGGTACTCATTGGAAAGCTCAGTCAACGCATTTGCAATTTCCTCATCCGTTAGAGACCTATTATATTGCATTTTATATTAGGGGCTTGAAGGCCCTGCAGAACTATCATCTCTATAACTCATATTACAAAATTTTTGTTCAATAAATAATAAAGATATAAATTCAAAGCCACAAAACTTTACAACTATCTTCTAACCTGTTACTCCACACAATTATCAGTAGAATCACCCAATCTATAGTAACAATAAAAGAGCATTACAATTTCAGAGCAACTTTTAGCCTCTAATGCGTGACTAGCCACTTAGACATCCCTTCCAACATCACTTTTCACACAAATTTATAGCTTGAATCATAATAGCTAGGTTGTTCATAATAGGCAGGCTAATATTTTCATCATCATCATCATTGTAGCAACAGCCCCATTGTAGATCAAGGCCGTCTGTATACTGGTAGATTACTGGCAGAGATGTTTTCTTTTTTACGGTATAAGAATGTTAGTCATACGCCCAACAGCTATATTAGATAGGAAACTATGGTTTAAAGTGTATTCTGAACCACTACAAGCTTACATGGCAACAATTCGGGTCCCGAAACAGAAACACCAGTGCGCAAAAGAAGCACCAGAGATCTGATACTTGGCCATCAGGACTAATTTAATATTTTAACATTAGTAATCAGTACATTAAGAGTCCTTTTTAAATTGCAAAAGTGTTCTTAGAGGATTTAAGCATTTTAAAAGGAGCTTCCGAAACCTTCACTGACATTCCGAAATATGAGTGAGTTATTGTATCGAACAATAGTTGGAACGAATAGAGATTTCCTCACAATTTGTAACAATTAAGTATCTATAATGTAAAAGAAGTCGATCCGACTGCTGCATATTATTTATTAATAAAACTCCCAAATACGTTGCGTGCATATTCAAAGATCCCGTAAGCAACAACAATCGCTCAATCCGTACCAATACAATTTCCAACGACATTCATCAGTTTTAAACTGGCGTCAGTTACAAATGCATTTCCGCCTGGGGCAGATTTAATCTCTTTATCTGGATCTCCATGTCACGAATCTCCCTGCTTCGAACCATTTACATGTTTCCGAAATAAATCCACAAGCGAGCAGTGTCAACCACGGGGCTTTATGGAGACACGGGAAGATATTTGATTGCCCTTACAAGTTCTGCGCCGCGCTTTCACATGAAGGGATCGCGTGAGATTTAAGGCGGCAGTTTGTTCTGCTCACCATTGGGCCTGCTCCTTCACTTCACTTCTCCCTCCTCCCTTCTTTTTAAAGTTTCCTTCTTATTCGGGAGGGAAGGGTCTTTGAAATCGTTCAGAAGAATATCCCTTAGTTCTTAAAAGCTAATTTATGACAAGCGGAAGGCAGATGAGAAATGTCATGTGAACTTGTACTCCACTTGATTAGGTTGAATCACTGTTTTTTAAGATTTTTTTGGGCGCGTTTCTGTATAATTCAGGAGTAAGAAATTTAATAAATTAAATTTTAAAAGGAAATTTTTACTGTACTTTTATGAATAAATTTATCAATCTTACTTATTGAAATAAAAGACATATAAAGAGAGAGTATAGTTTTGACTATAGAGTTAATTCTATTTATTATGTTATATATCATAAAATAAATAATGCATTTTTAAATAACTATTTTTAATTTAAAAATGTTCTTAAAATAATTTTAAAATATATTTTCTACCTTATCATTGTAAGAGGAAAATATATTACCTTGAAATAATTCACATTTTCTTACAGATGCCGATGCAGCTGCTCTTTTATAACAATATCAATTATAGAGGGTAACTCGGGGAAAATAATATCTGGATACCTGTTACCCCCTTAATTGGGTAATAACAATATCAGGGGGCCTGAGGAACGTGTGTCTAGCACTCTGACGCTCGGTACCACAGGTTTCGGCAGTGCCATGGATGTTTGTAGTGTTTCTGAATCCACTTTAAACCATAGGTCCCAGTCTAATAGGATCGTAGAGCTTGGGGGGTGGTGGTGTTATTCGTTTTCTTAGTATATCTTCAAGCTACACGTGCCCCCTGGATAGTGCTAAATGAGTAATATAGAGATACAACCATTGCTTATGGCATAAATAGTAACTTTCTACGCCTTTTGTGCCCGCAGTGTTAGAACAACATACAGTGAAATAAATGTTATATTATTTTTTAAATTATAAACAGAACGATAGTATTTGTTTATTTGGACTACTGGGAATTTTGACCACATAAACTAAAACGCTGACTTTTACAAGATTCAGCATTACCAAAGTGTACCGCAAATAGCCATCGATATCTAGTCCATATTTTACCATCACCACTTTAATAATCATCCGCGAGGTGAATCATCACTCATCACCAACGAAGCGATTTGGTACGCTTTCTCCGAACCCAACAGAAGAACCTACCTGCAGGCATATGGATTTGTCTTGCCATGCCTGGCATAGATATAGAATTCTCGGCAAAAGTTTAAATTGTCTGCTTTCAAATGGCCTTTTTGCTTAAGAAAGTCAATGTAATATCCATCAGACCACGCACATAACAGAATTATAATATCTAACAAATTACTAAAATTAGCAATGTGGGAATATTAAAAAATATTCTACACACCACTTTGTGCAGATTATTGCAAAATATGTGTTTGATTTAAAGATTCCATCATTTATAAATATATATTGAAAAGACTATATACATTGTAATTAATTTTGTTTAAATCATTTATTGCTCATCATTTTTAACTCCTTATGTTTCTCATAACATTTTGGTGACTACTGAAAACGTTCTTAGAAACAAAATTCTTTCATGCAGTCCGCATTCTAAAACCCATTCTAAACATAAATTAAAATCTTCACATCACAACTTTACAACTTTTCGAAAAAAGCTTCAATACAAACATTTTTTGTAATTCATTTACTCAAACGATGTGCGTACTCTCTCTTCCTCTTCAATGCAAAACAATATCGGGTACCATTTTCTCGTCAGAGAGCTCCATCGAGCGATTGTAATAAATGTTTTATCGGCGAACAAAAACGTCGAAGAATTTTCTTCCCCCTCTCTCTTATTGACCATTTTTAGTCACAAAATAATGAATAAAAAAATAAGAAAAATGGATGTGATTTGAAGATATTAAGGAGAGAAAAAAAAATATTTTTAAACACTCAACGACAGGCATTATCTGTTTTTAACATTCAATTTACAATTCATAAAAGGGAAATGAGAAATCACCCTCTCTGTCTTGGAGAAGACCACATTGTAGAAAGGGAATATGGACAGAAAATCAGCACTTAAATAGGAAGAAAAAAAAAGAAATCAAGAGTCTGGGCTTTATTATCCACATTTTCACTTTGCTTTTTGTCCCCTATATGAACGCCTTTTGATAATAATGGATCTTAAAGAAGACATAATGCATATCATAGTTTGAAGAAGTATCATCTGTAATATTTTATACCTGTTGTAGTGCGTAGCTGAGAAGGGTCGTTATTGGCATTTTTCAGTCCATTTTCTTTGGAAATCACTGGTCTTTTTCGGAGTTGTATGGACTAGATTTGTTTCTTTTATTTGTTTATTTTATTTCTTCTTGCAGGAAACGGAGGGAAAGAATAAGATATCGTTGATGGTTCCGAATGGATGACATTTAATTTATCGCTGTTTGCGTAGTGAATTGGAATATGTATGCAGATGACATAAAAAAAGAAAAGATTTGAGTTATAGTTTAAATTCTATTATTAAAAATGCTTTAAAAAGTGTTTAACAGTAGATTGAGCACAATCTTTTAGTTGTAAATGTAGCTTCACAAACTCGTAATCGGCTGCCTTGATTTAATCTGTTGTCAATTATTGTGAGAAGTATAATTATTTAAAATATTGTGTTATTTTTTTCTCTATATAGAATACGAAATGTTTTTAATTTGTTAAAGATATAATAAATTGTACTGGCCATATACTTTATAAATGCTTTTAATTTCATTAAATGTCAATAAAGCCTTTTAAGAGAATATAAGAAAGCAAGGTAAAGGAATCACTACGATATATACATAATGGTGCGAATCAATATTTGATGATTGTCCAATTTGATTGCCCTTGAATTTATCACTGACGGTAGTAGGAAGGATTATACATTCAATATCTAAAATGTGAAAGTTGTTTAATATTTTAGTAGAATTCATTGAAATATTTAATTTATTTTGAATTAATATATTTATTTGTTGTTTATTACTCATTGGGATAAATAATTATGAATTAATTATTCCTGAAGAATTGAATTAATTAATTATTAGTTATGAAACAGTTCATCTATAAGACTATATACATCTATATACATTTTAG
>BPLR01018443.1:0-49641 GCA_021605095.1 Caerostris extrusa | reverse complement strand
GTACGTATTGCTGATTCCGAACCACTATGAAATTTTCAAAACTCTATAAATATAATAGCAAACTAATTAAGATCAATTAAATAAAGTGGTATCACTGCATATGTCCGCTTTGGAATAAGTCCAACTTAATATACGTCCGTTTACAGGTGCAAATTTTGTTTGGTACAAGATGATTGTACGGAATGTACCCCGAATGTTTCAAAATGTGCCGCTTTTTTGAAAAGAGTACCATTTTAAACAAAACATAAACAAGCCGTAATAACATTATCTGGAATGACCAGAAAAGGTCATTTCCAAAACTACCTAGGGTATTTTTGAACGGAGAAAAGAGAAAATTAAATGGACTATATGGACTAACTGACTAGTGCTTTGGCCATGCCCATGCCACTAGTTTTTAGGTTCGAGCAACCGGCGATGGCAAGGATGTTTGTAGTGGTTCGGAATCACTTTAAACTGTAGATCCTGATCTAATATTAATGTTATAAGATGGTGATGGCCCAATACTTTACAAGTGTAAAGCGTTGGGCATAAGGTTGACAACCTACTCCGTAAAAGTAAAAATCGAAAGTCTCGAAATCTAACATTAGGTAGATGGTTTTGACACACACCATGGGGCTATTTGCGCCAATTAAGAAGAAGAAACTCTGTTTGTGTATTCGCTTTTATCTACCTGTCTTTGTATTTAGTTTAAACAGTGTTTTAATTTTTATACAACCCATCAATATATATTGGCAAGTCAATAACAATAGAAACATATATGAATTATGACAACAACAATAGGGAATATGTCAATAACAATCATTTTTTCTTCAATAATCACGTTAATTAATGAAGTGAAAATTCATCATTATCATTTTTTATGGAAATTCGTTTGCATAACTGATTCATTTGAATATGTAGCTAATTAAGGATATATACCAAGATATTACTACTCTATCTTACAAAGGACCCAATGATAACATGAATACTAACATGTAGGACGGGTTCACCTCGTCACACAGTCAGTAACCTAGTGGCGATTCTCACCAATTTTCATCCATACCATATGTTAATGAGGGCATTTCCTTTAAAATTTTCCCCCAGAAGAAATTCTTTCTTGCCCATCAGTAGAACCTTCGTAGGATAATGAAGTATATAAAAAAACCGTTCTATAAAAAAATATTTATTTTTTTCCTTAACCCATGTAAAAAAAAAAAATCTTCCACCTCTTTTTACAACGAACTTTCACATTTACACATAACTGTCAGACTTTGATAATTTGGACAGGTCCTGTATATTGTTAACCTTAGTATATTTTTACCCAAAAATCCAGCATTATTTAGAGAATAATTTATTTCAGAACAGCTCTACCACATTATTTTGTTTAAAACACACATTTTAATAACGCTTCATAAGAAAAGAAAAAAACTTGGAGTACTTTGTTTGCATTGCACCACCAAAGATTTTTTTTTTTTTTATATATCCTACATAATAAAAGCAGTAAAATTTCTTTCAAGACCATCTGGTCCTGAAAACGGCAGCTTTTTAGCGTGATAATAAGTGCATTTAATGCAGTTCACGATAAGCCAAACAGGCCATATTGAAATAAATTATAAACACAAGAGCGAAAGAGTTCATTAATTCCACTGATGGAAGAAGGAATGGTTGGTTGGTTGGTTGAAAAGTGGTAAGACTATTGCGAGTAGATGCAGAATAATTAAAAGCAAATTTCGAATATGTATATAATGATGCACATGGCCCAAGACAGACGTGCTGACAGTTCTGGAAAGTAGCCCTCCCTCCCCTGCTAAGATTCGTTTTCTTGCGTGCAAAAATTAGTTCTTCCGTGCAGCTTAGCGTTCCTTTCATTCACTTTCATTTCAAGCGTCAGTACAGCTTTTGCAACAATTCATCAATTGCAGGGAGAGAAACGTGATTTCACCACTTGGTTATTAGGTAATTTACAGTGTCGTTCAAGATGGCTAGGCCTCACTGGAATGGTTTGACAATTATGTACATTGTTGGAAATGGAAACGCATTATTTTTATGTCAATTAATCACGATCATGAATCAAGTGCACACATCATGAATAATTTATAGATGTCGTTTGATTACGTAAATTAAACGCATTAGTTTTATTCCATTTTTGGCATTTGAATGATAATTAATGTTTTCGTCGATTATTTAGGATGATCAAAATGAAGTGATACGAAGCAATGAAGTATATGAATTAACTAAAAGGAAGGAGGTTTTAAGCGTTTATTTTTAGAGCTTTCAATAGTTATTGATGTTTGGTAGATTGTAAATGATTATGATGAAGTGATACGAAGCAATGACGCATGATCTAAGTGATTTAACATGGCGATTTAAAATTCATGTCTTTAATGATAATTTACGTTTCGAATTTTATTTCAAGTGATTATGATGATGTGATACATGCAAGCAATGAAGCATGATTTACTTAAGTTTGAATGTGCATTTAAAATTAAAGGAAAATATTAATGTGAAAAACTATTTAATAAATATATTTTGTATAAATTAAGTAGATTATTTACAAATAACAATTTATTAAATGAATATGGACAAATAATAATGGCTTTCAATATTGATTAATGTCTATTTATTTCATAAATCGATCTTGTTATGAAAAGAACGGATATGTTCATTTTCATTTAAATTAAGTGAAATATGTATAATAAATTAAAATGAACAAATAATTTTAATGACTTATGTCGATATTGATTAAAGCATATATTTATTCAATAAATAGATTTTGTAATTAAAGAACGGTTATGTTCATTTTAGAAATCATTTTTCGAAAACAATTTTAATAAATTTAATATTAATTAACTATCGTTTCTTTATTTTGTTTCCCTTCCTTGTATAAAAGTACTAATGAAAGTAACCTTACCTGATAAGCAAAAAACTGGATTAACAACAAACAGATCTTAAAAAGCATATCAATAATCACGGTCAATTTTTCTGAATTTTTTTTTTTTCAAACAAAACAAGGCCAGGACGCAATTAGAAACATTGAGATAAAAGCAGAAAAAAAGTGAGCAAAAACAGGTTAGAATCAACCAGCAAAAATTAAGAAATAAAAAATTGAATCAAAACAATAATCACGAATTTCAATTTATCATGTGTGAGCATACTTTACTGGACGAATACACAAGTGGATATGCCAATGTTCGATAACTTAAGAAATTTATGAAGCAAATTGCCTGAATAATACAAAGAACTGGAATTCTGCGCTTTATGGTTCTACTTGCTTATTTGGCGAATTTTTCCCTTACTTTTCGCCAAGTCCCTTCGTAAACATAGGACGCTACTGTTTTGGAAATTCTATTTCGCGCGGAAAGAGATTGGCGAAACCGGAACCCTAAAGTGCAGAATACCCACAGGAACTTTCAAATTTAATAGCTACATAATAAAATGTAATAACTCAAGAATTTTACGAAGAAGCATATGCTCGAATACTAACTACTTTTTAATCATAAACTAATCCTTAGACACCATTTTGAGGATATTGAAATATTAATCGGTTTCTATTTTGAAAGCCAGACCATTCAAAATGAACTACAGAGCACGTGACTCGATATATGGGTTAATCATTATATTGAGCAACACATATTTCATGCCATTTAAAAAAAAAACATACATGAATAAAAACCACTTGAAAATCTCCGTTTATTTTAAATAATAAGCATGAGAAATGAAAGTTTCTGGTGTTGAGCGAGAGATTAATTTGTTTTAAAAAATAACTTATTTTTATTTTTTATTTTATTGCTTCACTTTTTGGAAACGTCACGGACCTCTAATGAGAACAACATCACGTTCATACATGATAATACACCCATGACCATAAATTAAGGATAATGAAGTTCAGGCAAAGAAAGAGACAGAAGCAAAACAAATTTGACTTATTTGTAAAAAGTCTATTTATTAAACAAAAGGAAAGAGCAAAAAAGATGCTATATGTTTGACATAATTAATAAAAATTGCGATTTTTACTCCCAGGAGCAAATTTCAAAAAGAACCTATTTACAAAAAACAGTATAACATGGTTAATATGGTTAATATGTCTCCCGGACGATGCAATACAGGCATTACAAAGCCTAGGCATGCTGAGTATCAAAATTATCAATCTGCCCTTGGGGAATATTACACCACTCATCAAGCAATGCCCTCCGAAGTTCCGTTAACAGGTGGGAGGGGGTTGACGGGTGCAATTCGTCGGCCAAGCATATCCCACACATGCTCTATTGGATTCAAGTCCGGTGAGTATGCTGGCCAATCCATACGGGTGATATCCTCCAAGTGAAGGCATTCGTCTACAATGTTTGAACGGTGAGGACGGGCGTTGTCATCCATAAACAGAAATTCAGCACCCATGGCGCCCCGAAACAAACGTACATGTTGTTCCAGAATGACATCCCGATAGATGTGGTCTGTCCATCGTTACACTCTGAACATGCAGGTCAGTTCTGGAACCAAGAATAATTCCTCCCCAAACGAGCCATCCTGCACCACCGTAACGGTGTCGTTCAATGGTGTTCTCTTGGTGGTAGCGGGTACCTGGCGCTCTTCATATGAAAGTCCGGCGTGAATCAGACTGCAAACTAAACCTGGACTCGTTGGAAAACATCACCAAGACCACTGTTGCGGTGTCCACAATGCATGCTCTCTACTCCAGGTTAATCGCAGGCGACAGTGAGTTGCGGTAAGTGGAACACATCTGACAGGCCTACGAGCATATAGACCAATGTGCCCTAAGCGTCTGTACACGGTCTGCCTTGAAACTGTCGTACCGGTAGCTGAAGAGAGCTGACGAGACAGGTCTGATGCTGTGCTCCGTCTGTTTCTTTTGGCAGTAACTGCTAAATACCGGTCCTCATTCGGCGTTGTAACTCGGGGCGACCTGTGCTGTAGCATCTATTCACATTACCATCATCTTGGAATCGTTGCCAAAGCCTGGAGATGACACTCTGGGTGATTCCAAATTAAAAATCATCTAATACTTCCAGCTGTGGATAACTAGTCGTTATTGCACTGAAAGTTCAAAGCTCGGATAATTTTCCAGTCGTCATTCCTTATAATTCTACCACGTAAAAATCATCCAAATGCTTCCTTTGTGCCATAACTAAGATGTGGTTAATTGCACTGAAAGGCTTTTATTTTAGCGCTTTCTGTGTGAACAATTTTACTGCTTTGCCACCATTCCTTAAATAGAAAATTGTCTTTTAAACTCTAGTAAACCACTCATTGTGACGTACTATCCGCGCCATCTTGGTCATTTCTTAATTGAATTTACCCTACTTGTACTTGAGCATAACTTAAACAATTTTTCATACTAACATTTCAATTTTTATGATAGATTAAATAATTCTATTGCACTGACTTAAAAACATAATTCGGTAGGAATTTTTTAAACTGACTCTTTAAAAAAAGATAACCCACCTAACAAGTTAAATCCTATCTTTTTTCAGTAAATATTTAGATGCGATTACAAATCGCAAATACACTGATTTAAAAATTAAAGCTCACCATCCATGATCGAATGGAGCTGGTTAAGCTCTTCGAAAACGAAACGTGCCCATGAAATTTCATGAGCATTCCACAACTCGTACAAGGATAAAAATTTTACTCACTTTTCAACCCGTGTTCTTCTTTTCCGGCGTATGAAATATAGCCTGGAATCTAAAAACCACCTGCATACCAATGGGGGTCGACGCCGATCTTAAATCAGAATTCTGATGCCACCTAATCCCCAGGCACAATCCAGTATATTTCCTCGTAATAATATGGTATACGGGGATGTGATACGAAAACTATACAGAGATCCCAAATTCTCTGGTCCATAAAAAGCACAGGTTAGATATATCATGGTCGGAGGAAAAAAATAAAGCTACTTTCAGACTCGATCAACACGTCCATCCCCCCATCCCCCAACTTCTACAAAAAAAAGAACTTTTTGATTTTGCGTTGTCGCTACCTGTGGAGAAAAAGTGGTGGAAATTGTCTTCATGGTGAATCCAGAGAATGTGATAAATTTTAAAAAAGACGTCTCCGTTTTTACTGCATAGTCGAATAAAAATGAATTTATGGTGTAGGAAGAAACAGCGTGATACCTAGTTCTACATGCTCTGTATATCTTATATCTAAGGCAAGTGGTACTAGCATTGCAAAACAAGCTAGATAGTTATAAATACAGGAATAAAGAATATGGTAGTATTATCTGAAGTGAGGATTATTAGAATTACATTTAAAGGGATCTTACACAAATTGTTAGAAGTTGCCTTTTATCATTTTTTTTTTCTTTTTACTAGCATTAGTTTCAATGGTATACTGATTGGAGCCTGATGGCAGGGTGATTAACGCTTTGGTGCTCAGTATTATGGATGTTTGTAGTAGTTCGGAATCCACTTTAAACCATAGATCCTGGTCTAATATAACAGTAGAGTATTGGACAAAGGGCTGACAACTCTAGCCCACAAAAAGAAAACATCTCCGATCTAGAAATCTGCCAGTAGGCAGGTGGCCTTGGTCCAACATGGGGCTATTGTGCCAATGAAGAGGAAGAAGATATATTGATTATCATAATATGGTACATGTAAATTCTGGCATGTGTTTGCAATGTCTTAGGAATCGATCTTCAACATGTCAATCAAAATTTGACACTTAGTATTTAAAATTAAAGTTTTTTCCCCATGGAGCTATTCATTTATTACGCCTTTTTAGTGGTTCTTTTAAGTATTCATGAAAATTGCTCAATTGCTAATTCAGCCTTTATCAAATATTTGCTAAAAACAATGATTTTTTTCACTGGTCTTTAGTAATTTAAATAATGTCTAAATTTTCATTTTCATTTCTTACATTGCTGAATGCTCTGTTCATTGTCATTAACTGTATAACTGAGCAGCACAAGAATAGTTTATATTGGCGACATTTTTCCTTTTTTTTCTCTTTAATATAAATAAATGTATTGGAAATTACTCCTTTGTTCCCTAATAATAGTAGCAAATAAATATTTAAACAGAAATTATTGACGAATGCAGCTGAAAGTTATTGCGAAGCCTTTCATCAAAATCAATGTTTATGGACACATCAGGTTAATTATGACACATTTTTCATTCAAATTTAACTGAAATATCTTAAGAATCACTTCTTATCAATCAATCATATCTTAAGAGATATCTTAAGAATATATATATATAATAATCCACATAACTTTTTGCGGCTAATGTTTTAGGGTTAGTCTCCGAGAGATATAAAAAACTTAGACAAAGTAGTAAACTTGATAAATTGAAGACTATGAAGAGATATAGGCTAAGAAAAGATGAGTTATATTTTCTTTGATTTTTTTCTCAAAGATTAATGCAATTTTTGCTGTTGCAATTAATGAAATTGTGTTGTTGTTGTTGCAATTGCTTATTTCTAAAGTTTAGAATAAATCAAGCTGCTGTGAATACTCGGTCATGTAGCTCTAATATAACATCTAATGCATCCATCGCAATGTATCTCTAAATAGATATTGCTCATAAAGGATCTCAAGAAAAGGAAAAATCTATTAAAAGAAAAGAAAAAAAAATAAGGTTTTAGTCATCGTTTTCTTTTTTTCCATTCAACCGAAAAACATGATGATAATGGCAGATTCGCTTCATTTACCACTTATCAGAGCGAAGAATAATAAGGCAAAAATTCAAGTTTAAGCAAGCAACGAAAAAAGAAAGACAAAATTTTTTGAAAGGAAATGCAATCGACTTCAGACAAATTACCCCAAGAATTAAATTTTATCGGAACCATTCAATGACACTTTTAAGCATCCTTTTATTAATATACACTTCCTCCTTCAATCCAAAAGTATTTATTTTTTAAATTGTATATATTCACAGCTGCTTAGAATAATTCACTTCACTGGAAGGTATTATTCGAAGAGCTTATTTCTTCACTGGGTACAAATGGAAATAAGCTCCATTCGTCCATTCTTCAACTTCTGGTACGGGGTATAGGAGGGTGGTCCGTTTTTAGTCGCCAAAAATTCAAATTGCCCCACGGTGGGAAGGGGGGAAGTCGGGACCGCCCCGGTCGGCATGCAGAGTTGAGTTGAGTTGAATTCCCTCCCCTAAATTGCGTCTTTGCATTTTGTGGTGATGAATGGCTTGCCTAATGGTGCACTTTAAAAATCGGTTCGTACTTTTCGGAAGCGAGTTCCGAAGACATTATTGTCCTCGGAAATTTCCGCCATAAGCCCCGGCAATTAGCGAGACTCGAACTGTTCTCTTTTCTTTACCACTGGGAAATTTATTCGGCGACGGAAAAGCCAAGGGAAAAATAATAATAATTGTAACTGTAACAACCGTAATAACAACCGGCTCTTTGGTAATATAAAAGGATTATGCGACCGTAGAATTTCCACCATTCTGTGATGGGGGAGGGAAGGTTATGGAACTGTTACAGCAGTTGGACCATCCCCTCCCCTCCCCCTTTCTTTTTTGTGTAATTTCAGAACGAGTGTATTTTGCTCGGCAGTTGACAGTTAACCATCGCCAGTGGCAAATGAGGGTACTAAAAAATATTCACAATCGTTCCTTTTTCTTTCTTTTTATGAAAGAAATCTTTACATGTTTTTTTTTTTTTTTTTTATATATAAATAAGTAGAGTATGTAGTGGCTTATTAACATGATACGTAATCTTTGAAAGAAAAAAAGTACTTTTTGTTAAACAATAAATGCTAAAATGTTGGGAAATAATAAATGAAATAAATAATTGTCCCAAAAGTGATGTGCTTTTGGTTGATAATGAGGCAGACTCGGGTACTTTACGATTTATAATAAAAATAGATCGGCTTGTTTAATGCTTTGATAAATTTGAATTTAAAAGCTTTAACAAATGATGGAATCAAGAAGCGAAATTCATGAATTTGAGTAAATGTTTTTAATGCCACGTTAATTACAAAGTTTAATTAAAATCATTTATAATTTTATTTAAGATTGCATTGCATTTTGGATATTGTAATAGTCCTCTTAATAATATACAATAGACATCATTTTGAAAATGATACTAACATAAAACAAGTTCAAGTTAATTAACAACTGAGCCAATAATTGAAATTCATGTGCATTTTTCATTAATCATTTTGTAACATATTTCATAAAAGATTTATAATGAAATTAAACTAAACAGTGTGGTATCTTAAAAAAATACTATTTAAATTGTTCAATCGATTTTATTTCTTTATTTGTTTTTATTTTTTGTAATGCTTATTAACGAAAATGCCTCGAAGATTTTTACTGATTTCTATAATTATTTGTTTTAGCAAATATTGTTTGCAGTTTATTACAAATATGTAATAATTGAAATATTATTCCATTAATCAACAATAATGCCATAAGAAAGATAAAGCCAAAGAATTCTTCAGAAATTCATAAAATGCAACTAAATCTAATCCATAAATTGCATTACATTTTCACGCATATCTTCCATGTTATACATAACAGTAAACTAAATTTTCATTTGTATTTATTACCAAACACAAAAACAAATATCATAGATAAAATATACAGATATTCCTTAAAGTATTGTTTGTATAAACATGTATTTTTTATACAAAGCATTTTAATATCTTTAATTTATTATATTATTTAGCTTAGTAAGCGATATGCAGGAATGGCAGTTCTTATAATATTAACAAGATCTGCTGTTTCGAAAACTTTAGAGTTCTTAGAGAAACAAATAAATAATAATAATAAAATTTCTAACCATTTATTCCAATTAAGGCAATCTCTTAATTCATTAACAATTTTACTGCATAACATTTTGTTGGTTTTCATTACTATAAAGTTCACCAAAAACAACAAGACTCATCGTTCAATACGTATTGCAATGCATGCAATGTCATTTTAATCCAATAATCGTCTTCAGCTTATTTATAGAATTATGTCCCAAATTACACATATAAAAAAACAAGTTCCTCATTCCCTAGAAACCAGATAAAGACGATCAATGAATGTCCAAAACGAACAATACATCACTGACTAATTGAAACAAATGAGCATTGCAACTTGTTTTTATTATTCCCAGTTATACCCTCCGCAATCTCCCAAACGGCTCATATTGCATCTAATTCTTTAAAACCACCAGCGAATCGATGGCCCGTTTATGTAATTGATCCCATTTCTCATCGCAAGGATGGATTTTTACCATCCACGGGCTTAATTAATACTCATTTACATTGAAACAGGTGGTTATTGGGAAAACTGTTTTGGTGTCTCTCTCTTAAACGCACCTAGCTGTGCTGGAGCAGCCAATAATGTAGCACCTAAGGTCCCATTACTGTTTTCGTACCGTAATTAGAGAAATGGTTCATTATGGGCAAGGGGTTCTAATGATGAATCAAAGTTGTGGCTTAATAACTTGTTGCGCGGAGGATTAGAGGGCAGGAAAGCATGGTACCTTGGATAGGAATTCCTGGACTAATAAGCTACGAAATTAATCCTTTGGGGACTAATTTAAGTTATGGGGTTTGTTAGTTGAAAATTTTCAGTGCTTCTTTGTGGCTAAGGTTTGATAAGACACAATAAGAATTGCATAAGGGGCACGCAATTAGATTATGTAACTTTGAAAATTGTCTTTTATGTCTTAATTGGAAGAATGTTTGTTACTTACGCTATGTTTGTGAGATGAATGCGGCAGTAAATTCAAAAGACTTTAAGTATCTTCATTTTAATAATTCTCTAAGTAATTCTAGTTCGCTGATTATAAAATTTATTCGGGTTTTTTTTTTATGGTATTCACAACTATGTTATCAAATGTCATTTTTGGGTATGTTAAGAATACATATTTTAAACCTTATGCATTAATCTACACTAGAAATTTAACAATAAAAATATCTTAAGTTCTATTTGAAGAGTTTTATTTCTAATTCATACAAAACATTCTTTCAATAATTTAAATATAACGATATGCTAGAATTATTGGACTTGCAAAATATAAAGCGTTTATACAATCTATACTGATAATTTTTTTTTAAATCTAAACCAAATACTTCTATATAATGATATTTCGAAATCGGAAAAAAAAACTTGGCTAATGCCAAGATTTGATCTCATGCCAAAAATGAACCAAAATTAGCAATTTTGAAATCCTACCAAGGAAATCAGTTTACTTGTATTTTTACTGATTAACATCAACCCAAGTTTCGACGATTTACTGTTGTTAATCATTTAAATCCCTGTTGGATCTTAGAAGACCATATTCTTGATGTATCAGACAAATATTTCACAACTTAGATGCATCCCACAACTTGATGTATTTGATTTCATACCAAAAATGAGCCAAATTTAGCGATTTTGAAATCATACCACGCAAATCAGTTTACCTATATTTTTACTGATTAACAGCAACACAAGCCTCGACGCTCTACTATTATTTATCATTTAAATCTCTATTGAATTCAGAACTTTAGAACCTGTTCTTGATGTACAAAAAGAAATCACACAGAGTAAAGTGTAGGTTTTTATTCCCAGTTGTGAGTTTCAAGCAATTTTTTAATGCCAAGCCTTTATTGTATGTCGTTCTAGATTTTAAACTTAATATTTTTGTCAGATTTTTATATTTAAACGAACAAATTTTAAACATTCTTTTAAAAAATTGTTGACCTGTCTTATCATCTTCAACATATATTAACGAATTAACTTCTTTGTATAGCAAGAGGCCTAGATAAAAAGTAAAATTCACTCTGCATTTATTTGTACAATCTAATATTTTAATTCTATTATTATTTTAAGGCACAATTTATTATGGTTACATTACAGCTAAGTAAATATTGCTAGTGTAAAAGCACAACAGGGCAACTTATGCAATTATTATTTTTAACACTTTATTACAGCCTATAATTCAAGGGCACGAAATTATGTATTCTTCACCAACACTTCGCCAACATAAGCTTTAATTGCACTTATGACGGAAACATTTTCTTGTAACATTTTGTAGGAGTTATAGCAAGTTGTTATCGTTGGTCTGGGTAATTTTATAGAAACTTAAGTCTCTCTAGAAGGAAGAACAATAAAAACACTAGGGAAGAGAAGTTAATGGAGTTTGGGAATTCTTAATTATATATTTGAAGATATTAAGTTACCTCAGAGTTAGTCAAGTATTAACTTTACTAAGAACTATGAAGTTCCTTACAATTTTAAATTACTTTGTAGAGATGCAGAAACATTTATTAATGATAGCAAAAATTTTTAAGACAGATCGTTTCCAAATTTTTTTTTTTTTTTATCTCAGCTGTCTTTATAAATATTAAATTTTGTAATATTATTAAATTTATTTCTATAAGATCAAGATAGTTATTAATTATCTCTTTTTAAAAAAGAAATTGCTTTTAATTTGATCATATATATCAGAGGTGGCCAACCCAAATGATCTTACGGGCCATTTTGGAAATGCATCATAACCCCGCGGGCCTATATAAAATTATATATCCCCATATTATATTTAGACTCTCTATAGATATCTTTTTGGAGTGAAAAGAAATCATTAAAAAATATTTATTTTACTAGTGCAATATTTGTTACTCCACTCTTTCCCTTAGCTTTTGCAAATCGATCTTAATATGAGTATTTGCACATCGTAATTGGTGTTGCAGGTTGGCGTCCGTTATACTTGAGCGTGTTTTGTGTTTGGTCATTTCATTTTAGGAAAAAAAAAAAAGGTTGCAGGTGTAAGTTGAACTAAAAGCGCTAACAACTTCAACTGAGAGTCTGGTTTGCTATCAACAATCAATTGTGCTTATCTAGGGATGGTCACTGCGTCATTAAGGTCACTTAACTGAAACATAGAGTGTGCACGCATCATAAGTTCGTAGAATATAATTTAATTATTCTGCGAACTCAGAACTCAGAACTGTAAACTCATAAATAAAATAGGCAATATTTGTCATATATTCGCAAGAATACTATTTTAAAATCAAAGTTAATTTTTTCTCATAATTTCGCCAGTTATTTTTTTAATATATGGATGCACATATAATGCATTCTTTTAACACATTGTTTTTCACTACTTTGGCCATTATAAAATAAATATATTTTGTAAAAGTGTGAAAAGGCGAGGCGCGGATTGACCATCTCTGATATATATATACATTGTAACATATTAAGAAGTACGTCCATTAAAAATTCATCATTAAAATTAAAATATGATGTAAGATAAAATGAAAGAAATTATTCTATCATTTTTAATGCATTAAAACTGATTTTGAAAAATTTATTCTAAATTAAAAGAAAACCGAATAGAATATCTAATAATTTGCTGAAAATTTAAAAACAGATAACCTTTTTAGAGAAATGTATATTAGATACTTTTTGAAAATTAAATTCAAAGACTTTATAAACTCTTTCAATACTAATAAACTACTTGCACATCAAATTGCACAGTTCTAAGAAATTTTTGCTCATTTTTTTTTTTCATTCTTCACTTTTCTTTAACCGAATATAAAAATAAATAAAATAAAATTTATTTTAATAAATAGCAACAAACATTTTTAATTAAGAGCATCACAGCAAAATTATTTAACAACTTTTCATAGAAAAAAAAAAAAAATTAATATGCCTATTCACAAAAACTGTTATGAGTGATATTAATTTTAATAAAAAATTAGAATTAAATTTTACATTCAACTTTCAGTTTTATTCAAATGAACAAAAATATATAAATAAAATATAAAATAAAAAATAAAAACATTAAATCGTGAATCTTTTCTTCTTTTTTAGGGAAAAATTAATTTAGAAATTAATTTAACATATTTTCAAAAAATTAGAATTAAATTTTACATCTAACTGAATTCAAACGAACAAAATAAATAAAGTAAATAAAATAAAAAAAAAACTTAATCTCGTGAATCGTTTTCTTCTTTTTATTAATTTAGAAATGAGTAATTTAACATATTTTCAGAAAAATTAAATTAAATTTTACATTTAATCAAAAATAAATAAAGTAAATAAAATAAAAAATTCTTAATCTCGTTCGTTTTCTTTCTTTTTTAGGGAAAATTAATTTAGAAATGAGTAATTTAACATATTTTTCATAAAAATTAGAATTAAATTTTCATTTAACTGTCCGTTTTATTCAAACGAACAAAAATAAATAAAGTAAATAAAATAAAAAATTCTTAATTCGTGAATCGTTTTCTTCTTTTGTAGGGAAAATTAATTTAGAAATGAGTAATTTAACATATTTTCATAAAAATTAGAATTAAATTTTACATTTAACTGAAACGAACAAAAATAAATAAAGTAAATAAAATAAAATTCTTAATCTCGTGAATCGTTTTCTTCTTTTTTTAGGGAAAAATTAATTTAGAAATTAATTTAACATATTTTCATAAAAATTAGAATTAAATTTTACATTTAACTGAAATAAAGTAAATAAAATAAAAAATTCTTAATCTCGAATCGTTTTCTTCTTTTTTAGGGAAAAAAATTAATTTAGAAATTAATTTAACATATTTTCAGAAAAATTAGAATTAAATTTTACATTTAACTGTCCGTTTTATTCAAACGAACAAAAATAAATAAAGTAAATAAAAAAAAAATTCTTAATCTCGTGAATCATTTTTAGAAATGAGTAATTTAACATTTTCAGAAAAATTAGAATTAAATTTTACATTTAACTGTCCGTTTTATTCAAACGAACAAAAATAAATAAAGTAAATAAAATAAAAATTCTTAATCTCGTTCGTTTTCTTCTTTTTAGAAATTTAGAAATTTAATTTAACATATTTTCAGAAAAATTAGAATTAAATTTTACATTTAACTGTAAGTTTTATTCAAACGAACAAAAATAAATAAATAAAGTAAATAAAATAAAAATAAAAAATTCTTAATCTCGTGAACCTTTTTCTTCTTTTTTTAGGAAAAATTAATTTAGAAATGATTAATTTAACATATTTTCAGAAAAATTAGAATTAAATTTTACATTTAAATGTAAGTTTTATTCAAACGAACAAAAATAAATAAATAAAGTAAATAAAATAAAAATTAAAAATTCTTAATCTTAACCTCTTCTTTTTTAAAAAATTAATTTAGAAATGATTAATTTAACATATTTTAATAAAAATTTTCGTTCTTTCTTTTATTCAAATGAAAAATAAATAAATAAAGTAAATAAAATAAAAATTAAAAAATTAATTTTTCTTCTTTTTTTTAGAAAAATTAATAATTAATTTAACATATTTTAGTAACAATTAGAATTAAATATTACATTCAACTTTCAGTTTTATTCGAATGCACAAAAATAAATAAATAATGTAAATAAAATAAAAATTAAAAATTCTTAATCTAAACCGTGAATGGATTTCTTCTTTTTTTAGAAATAATTAATTTAGAAATGATTAATTTAACATATTTTAATAAAAATTAGAATTAAATTTTACATTCAACTTTCAGTTTTATTCAAATGAAAAATAAATAAATAAAGTAAATAAAATAAAAATTCTTAATCTAAATCGTTTTCTTCTTTTTTTTAGAAAAATTCCATTCCTTCTAAATTAGTATCAATGCAATCATTTAGAACACTTAGGTTGTTTAACATATCAATCTAAAACTAATTTACCATTTATAAGAACATAAGACATCAGGTTACATCTCTTGAGAATATCTTATTCCAAAAAAAGAACAAAAAGTGAAAGTGGAAGTGGAAAAAAAAAAAATTTCAAGCATCAACTTCAATTCTCACGAAATGCTTCCAAATAAAAATAAATAAATAAATAAAAGAACGTCAAACAAAGAAAAATCCTGTTTGTTTTACCCATTTGAAACGGATCCGAATCGTTCAGAGAGGCAGCACGCGAGATCACAAACGAATGCTTCCCTTGGGACGGTCTTCCAAAAAGAACGAGAAGAAGAAATTGAATTTTCTTACCTGGAAAAAGAAAGAAGAATTTAATTAGTGATAGAGAAAGCAATCAAAACAAAAGCATAATACACTACATTGATTTCCCCCACAACGAATCATATTCGTTGCCATGGTGACCTCGGAAAGAAGCAAACTATTCTTCGTTCTTTTATAAAGTAAACAACATTTTTTAAAAAAATATTCTTTTTCTAAAAAAAAGTTTTATTTTTTTATTCTGTTCTTAAAAATAATAATAATAAAAAAAAAAAAATCGTCTGTTTACTCTAGAATGATTTAAAGCGAGTGAGAGAACGTACACAAAGAATGGACACTGACAAAGATGAGTGAAAGTTTGTGTTTCTTTGAACCACAATTTAAACTTTTTTTTTTTTTAAACAATGACTAACATTTTGGCGTTAACAGAAATGTGGTGCTTTAATTAAGTGAATAATTACCAGTTAAAAACTGTAACCGTTAGAATATTTTTTTTTTCGATAACTGATTTATTTTTGTTTCAGCAAGTAAACAGCTAGTGGTTCTTTCTGTAGTATTAATAGAACCTCAATTGTTCTTGTTTTTTGTTTTTTAAATGAATTCCGGCGAATTTGAAGTCAATTGTTAAAGAAAAGACGACAAAATTAGTACAGAGATTGTCTCTTCAAACTGTGATTAAAATAGCTTTTCATTGTGCAGCGAGCATTTTTTAAGTAAAGCAAATGATAGAAACAAAGAAAGACGAATAGTTACGTAAAAATGAATAGCCACCTTTCATGAAAATTTAACATCTGGATGATTGTCATGTTTATTCACAAAAACATTTTCTATTGTTTTACATTTTCTTTTAAATTTTAATCCTTTGAATATAATATCGTCTTTAGTAAAAACTGCATAATTTTTGAATCAGAATAAAAGTTTTCTTACTTATGCTGTTCATTATCATTTTAAATTATTATCATTTTTAAAATTATCATTTTTTAGTAGTAGTTTTACAATAATGTGTATTTGATATAATATAAAAATTATAATGTCATTTGATTTATATCAAAATTTAACATGTTTAGAATGTATAAAGTAGTATAAAAATATAAAAAATAGTATATGAAGACTATTTTAAAATCAAAGTAAAAAAAAAAAAAAAGTAGATAAAATCATATGACATAAAGTAGTATATAAAGACATATAGCAGTTTCAGTGTTATTCAGATAATGTTATTTAAGTACCTATTGTACTAACCCTACTACAAGGTCTACTTTTAACCCTACTACTTTTCTGGTCTACTTTTAAAGATTACAACCTAATTCCCTATGTCACAAATGTCATTGAATCTACTTGCTCTTCGAAGTAGTGATTAGCACCCTACACCACCATCAGATTCAAACATTCGCCCTCCCTCCATCGATAGTTATATATACTATCACTCCTTTACAGGATATGGCTTTGAAGTTAAAGATTTAAGAAGTGCAATTATCCCTTTCTTCTGGAATATGTTGCATTTGTTTCAGCGAATATCTAAGTAACTAGATGGATTTTATTTAAATGATATATATATCCTCCTAATAATTGAAATTTAGAAATTCAAATCGCACTCAGATTGGTCAAGAACATTAAATCTAACTTAAAATGAATTCAAGAAGATTAGTCCTCATTCATATCGAACTCAATAGCTTAACGAATAATTTTATATCAACTTTAATCAAACCAACTCTAAAGAAAAAAATGATGATTAAATAAGGTATATTTAAGTAATTTAATGACATTCCTTTTATGAATTTTTGTTGATACAAAAACCAAACAGAATGTGTGGAGATCAATTACCACCTATAATGGAGCACTTTATCAACTTCCAACAAGGAGTCTAACATTGTGTCTACATGACCAATCATTGAATCCGTACAAAATCTGAATTATTACAGCAATAATAATTTTTTTCTGAAATTGAATTCTAAGTAGTTAATTCTTATTCAAATTATTTTCACTCAAATGGATAATATTTAAATCCAATTGAAATTTAGAAATCGAACTCAGATTGGTCAAGAAGATAGAATTCAATAAGATTAATAAGAACCTAAATATAATTCAAGAAGATTAATCCTTATTCAAATTGATTCCAATAGTTTAACGCATAATTCTATTTCGACTTTAATAAAACCAACTCAAAAGAAAAAAAAAAAAATTATGAGTAAATAAGATATATTTAAGTATTTTAATGAGATTCCTTTTATAATTTTTTTGTTGATACAAAAACCAAACAGAATATGTGGAGATCAATTACCAGCTACATTGAAGCACTTTATCAATTCCCAACAACATTGTGTCTACACCCAATCAAGTATTAAGTATTTTTTAATGAGTATTTAATCCTTAGTCAATTTATTGATTTCACTGAAAAAAGATAATATTTCACTCCGATTGAAATCTAGAAATTCAAATCGCACTCAGATTGGTCAAGAAGATTAAATCTAACTTAAATAGAATTCAAAATTTAGATTGAAGTCATTATCTTAACGCATAATTCGATTTCGACTTTAATCAAACCAACTTTAAAGAAAAAAATTATGAGTACATAAGGTATATTTAAGTATTTTAATGAGATTCCTTTTATAAATTTTTGTTGATACAAAAAACCAAACAGAGTGTGTGGAGATCAATTACCAGCCACAATGGAGCACTTTATCGACTTCCAACAAGAAGTCTAGCATTGTGTCTACATGCCCAACCATTGAATCCGTACAAAATCTGAATTATTACAGCAAGGCAGCAGTTTTTATTCGATGGCCAAGGACCATACTATTCGAAAGCGGAATTCGATTGTGGAATCGGGGAAAGAGCAAACAGAGAGGGACCAGATTTTGGGCAAACAAAGGTGCGTAACAGAAGAAAAAGGAGCAAAGGAAAGTGCTCCTTTGAAAAGGAGCACGAAAGAAAACACGTAGTTACTACACGAAGGCAAAGACTTCTTCTTCCCCACACAAAAGGACCTAACGTCTTTCAATATCCGAAAAGTCAATGTTTGCGGACATCCTTTTCGCTTTAATGTTCTAGTAGTGACGAGGTCATGGGTGGAAGATAACTTCAGAGCGCAGCCGCAGTGTTTGCACATTACAAGTATGTCAAAGGGGGGCAATATATGGATTACAATCTGATAGTAGTCACTAAAGGGGGGTATTGTGTTTATGATATTTTAATAAAGATTGTGGAAAATCGGTCGATTTTTGAGGACCTAGTGAAAGGACCTTACATAAGAATTTATTGAAGGATTGAATTAGCATGCTTACAAGTTAAAGTAGACACCAGGGCAATGTGAAAGATTATTTAATAGCAATGTTTGCACATTACAAATATGATAAAGGGGTAAAGTGAGATAATAGGAGGAGGGATATTGTATTTATATTTTAATGAATTATCATGTACTACTTCTCTTAGATGTTGAGGTAGGTATCAATCACAATATGAGATGTTTGTATTTTATTATACAAGTTAAATAAATTTTTTTTATTTCTTTTACATAGACTTTATATTACTTCTCTTACATATTAAAGTAGGTATCAGGCAAATAATACCAGGCATTATTTTTGCAACAGTGGTGTTTAAACATAACAATTTTGATGAAGGAGGGGGAATTATATATGGGTTATAATCAGGTATTAGTTACTATAGGGGGTGTTTTTGTGTTTATGATATTTTACTAAAGATTGAGGAAAATCAGTCAATTTTTGAAGATCCAGTGAAAGGAGCTTACATAAGACTTTATTGAAGGATTGAATTAGCATCACGCTTAGATGTTAAGTAGACACCAGGGCAATGTGAAATTTATTTAATAGCAGTGTTTGCATATTACAAATGTGATAAAGGGGTAAAGTGAGATAATAGGAGGAGGAATATCGTATTTATATTTTAATAAAGACTGAAGAAAATCAATCAATTTTTTTGTGAATTCCGAGAAACGAGTTTACATAGACTTTATTGAAGGATTGAACTATCATGTACTACATCGCTTGGATGTTGAAGCAGACATTAGGGCTATGTGAAAGATTTTTTTCGCAATAGCAGTGTTTGCACATTACAATATGATAAATGATAGACAGATATAATAGGTGGAGGAATATTGTATTTATATTTTAATGTAGAATGAGAAAAAATCAATAATTCTTTTGTGAATTCCGTGAAATGAGTTTACGTAGACTTTATTGAAGGATTGAATTGTCATATACACTTCGCTTGGATGTTGTAGTAGACACTAGGGTGATGTGAAAAACTATTTTCGTAGAAGCAGTGTTTTAAAATTTTAAATATGATAAAGGAGTAAAGTGAGATAATAGGAAGGGGGAGGGGGAGGGATATTGCATATATATTTTAATGAAGACTGAGGAATATCAATAATTTTTTATTGTGGATTCCGTGAAACGAGTTTACATAGACTTTATTGAAGGATTGAATTATTAATAAATAGGTAATAGGTATCAATCAATACATGAGATGTTGTGTTTATGATATTTTAATATAGATTGAGTTAAATCTCCTTCTCCCTCCCTCTCTCTCTCTCTCTCTCTATATATATATATATATAATGACTATGAAAAGGAGTTTGCATAGACTTCATACTATTTCGCTTACATGCTAATTCAGAGCTATATGCTAATACAAACCCCCCAGCTCTGAATATAGCTTACATGCTATTTTCAGAGCTGGGGGTTTGTACATTGTAATTTTGATAAAGGAAGGGAGTTGGGATTATATATGGATTACAATCAGATAACAATCGTTATATGGCATATTGGGTTTATGATATTTTAATAAGGATTGAGTAAAAACAATCGATTTTTGAAGATTTCATGAAATGTGTGTATGTATACTTTATTAAAGTATTAATTAATATAATATTTCGCTTACAAATTATAGTAAGAACCAATTCTATGTGTGAAAGATTGCTTCAGTAGCAGTAGTGTGTGATAATTAATTAATTATTGAGAAATATGTGTTGTAAATAATAGGAAAATAGTTAAATGTACCTTCCTTGAAAAAAACAAAACAAAAACAAAAAACGCGCAAAAATACTTTCATTTAATTGCAAATAAATTTATTGAAATTTTCAGCACGCTCAAGCATTCATGAAGGTACGATTATAAACTCATGAATAATTTATCAATCGAATTTTAACATAATCAATAATTCCTAAATATGTTTTAAATGAGAAGACAAGGAATAGATATGTTTTGAATGAGATGAATCTTTTAGAATATTTATGGTCATATTGATTTGTATTGAAAAATGATGAAACCATGGTAAAAATTCATATCATGCCATTCTTTTTCCATGATAAAAGATATTACACGTCAAAAATGTTTTCAACATACGGCATTTAAAGGATTGAGGAGAAAAAAAGACTTAAGATATTATACAAAGCTACTGATTTTCATTATTCTACGTAAAATAAAATAACTTATATAATAAAAATTAAAATAATATTTTGTCGTTTTGCTTCTTCTTGTTAGCAACTGGTAAGAAAAATATTTTTGACAGGAGATGACTGATTTGATGGGAGATACTTGATTATAAAAAGTTGCTTAAAATTATTTTTCAATTAATTATTATAAATCTTATTATTATGTGAGCAGTTCTTAAAGAAATAATTATCAGCTATTTACTACTTGATGTAAAGATCTCAGATATTTTATTAACATCATATTATTTCATAAATAAACAGATATATTACCAATCAGGATTACCCCCTTTAAGATTTCTTCTAATCAATTAATAATTCGAGCACTGATATGTGGGGAAAACTGGCCAGCGGTCAAGTCAGATGGATCCAAATAGAGTAATATAGGAATAAAGATATTTTGGTAGAGTAAAAATTAAAAAAATAATAAAAAGAAACTAATTTTTAATTTTATAATATCAAAGAGGTAAAAAAAAAAATTTGATAATTTAAATGAAAGATTAGTTGAAAAAATTCAACAATATATATATATATATTTTTTGCCCTTTCAAAACTACTTTCCTCTGCCTACATCTGACTGCACCCCTAAACAGTAATCGATTCGTCCATTTCCGCCTTTCAAACGGATGTTTACCTTTTCCGCATAGCTAATCGAACTACTCTTTAATCAGTGACATTAATATCAAAACACTGATATATTTTCCGGAAATGAAACATTAGACTGGCATCAAGACAATTTTTTTAGAAGAAAAAGTAATTGCAGTGTGCAGGTTAGGCAATCAGATTGTAACTAGGTGTGGTTGAGTTGAGATACATGAAGCACAAGTTTGAGAATTCACAACATTATTGACACACGCACAAACACCACACATATTCCATTAGAGACATACACTGAAGTGACAAAAGTCATTTCTGATCAAGTTATTCATGTGAAGAGGTTTTGAGGTGATGATGACCGCACGACGGGAATTAACAGACTTTGAACGCGGAATGTTAGTTGAGCTGGACGCATGGGTCATGCCATTTCGAAATCGTTAGGGAATTCAACATTCCCAGATCCACTGTGCCAAGAGTGTGCAGAGAGTATGAAATTTCAGGTATAACATCCAACCATGGACAGCGCAGTGGTCGACCGCCTGCTTAACGACCGAGACCGGCGACGTCTGCAAAGAGTCGTAAATTCTAACAGAACTAAATAACCGCAGAAATCAATGTGGGACGTAAAGGGACTTGTCTGTTAGAACTGAGAAATTTGGCTTTCTTGGGCTATTCCAGCAGAAGACCGACTCGAGTGCCTTTACTGAAACGACACTGCAGCGACTCTCGTGGGCACGTGAGCATATCGGTTGGTCCCTTGAATGGAAAACCGTGGCCTGGTCCGATGAGTCACGATTTCAGTTGGTAAGAGCATTAGACTGGACCCAAACTGTCAGCAAGGCACTGTTCAAGCTGGTGGTGGCTCCGTAATGGTGTGGGCTGTTTTTTCATGGCATGGACTTGGTCCTCTGGTGCGACTGGACCGAACATTGACTGGAAATGCTTATGTTCAGCTACTTGGAGATCACTTGCAGCCATTCATGGACTTCATGTACCCAAACAACGATGGGATTTTTATGGATGACAATGCGCCATGTCACCGGGCCACAACTGTTCGCGATGGGTTTGAAGAACATTCTGGACAATTCCAACGAATGATCTGGCCACCTAGATCGCCCGACATGAATCCCATCGAGCATTTATGGGACATCATCGAGAGGTCTGTTCGTGCCCAAAATCCTGCACCATCAACGTTTTCACAATTATGGACGTCTATCGAGACAGCATGGCTCAATATTCCTGCAGAAAACTTCCAACGACTTGTTGAGTCCATGCCACGTTGAGTTGCTGCACTTCGCCGGGCGAAAGGAGGACCGACACGATATTAAGAGGTATCCCATGACTTTGTCACTTCAGTGTACACTATTTAACACACTTAAAGACAGATAATTATAAATGCGTGGAAGGATTCCTTTTCTAAGCCGAAAACCAGATACTCGGCTACGCGCAGGGTGCGCGAAATATATTTCCTGTCCAGGTGAAAGTCTATACGCCAACTGATCATTTATCCTGAATGCCCCAAGGGGGTGTTTCTGTCAGTGCCTAGGAGGAAGCATGACTGCATAATTTAATTGTTTGTGTTTGTAAGTTGCATCATTTTGAATTTTTCATAGCATCTATCCATTCACTAAATTCAACAGAACGGTGATATTTCGCATTCATTTTAATTTAAGAAATGAAGTTCACCAATCTCTTTAAAACATGCGCCGTAAAAGTTTTTTTTTATTTGACTTGATGGTTGACTTGGTTCGGTATTTGACTTGCCATTGACTTCTAGCTTTAAATTTTTTGTAGAGCGTATATAGTCAATTTTGTCGCCAAACATATTTTTCATTATACAGAAACATTTGTGAAATTATCACATGATTTAATGGTCCAATTAGTTTATAAAATTTACTAATTTATACAATTAAAAGTTTCAAACCATCTGATTTAATCTCTCTGATTTAAGCGAGTATCTAGCTTCCATAATAGGACTATTTAACAAAAGATTAAAAAAATAAAAAAAAAAAAAAAAAAAAAAGCCTAACGGATCTTCGTTCCTTAAATATTTAATGATAATAAATCTTAAAAGATACAAAAGGAATAAATGCATTTCAAGTCCAATCTTTTATTTTACAGATTGTATCGAATCATTAAGGAAAAAAATAAATAAATAAATAAAATAAATAAAAATTGAAAGAATTTTTTTTTTATATATCTTTGTGTTCTTCTCAAATTGATTTTGAAGAAAAGATCGGTTCGAACAAAATTCGTAAACGACTCTCATTAATTTTTAAGCGATTTGCTTTTTTTTTCTCTGTCTCTGCTTTTGTTAGTATGCTTCTAAATAGTTAAAAAAGAATCTACCGGCTATTTTCTTATTTATGTTTTTAGGAAGACGACTTAGTCTCTTCGACCTTTTTTCATTCTTATTCTCGGAAGAAGAAGCAGAATTCCGTGTCGGAGAATTGTTTTTTTCTCCTTATTTAGCTCAGTTCAAAGAGAATTGTATCTTAATTTTTTCTTCGAAGTAACGGTACTTGACTCTTCAAATTATCTTCAGAAATGGAGGATATTCTCTTATAGTTCTTAAATGAATTATGTTAGTTCATTTTCATATTAGTTCACCTCATTTACGTCGTTGTTTTTGTATTTAAAGATAGATGTACAACTAAAAGAGTTCGAAAAAAAATATTTTAGGATTTTTGAATACGAAAATTCGGTCTTTTTATTTGTTTTAATGTGCAATACTGTCGTTGGAATTGATGTTCTATACAATTTAAAAGGATTGCTCAATGGCCGAGTGACTAGTGCTCTGAAGCTCGGTAGCACAGGTTTCGGGTTTGAGTCCCGGCGGTGCCATGGATGTTTGTAGGAGTTCGAAATCCACTTTAAGCTATAGGTCCTGGTCTAATATGACTGTAGGGCGTAGGACTGACAATCCTAGCCCGTAAAAAAGTCAGTGTCACAGAGCCAAGTCAGACTTCTACCTACGGGTGCTCCATCAGAAGCTACCCCCCTTCCCTTTCCGTTCAATCATAAGACTACACGGGTTCGTGGACAAAGATCTAGATGTTGTTGTCTACCGAGTGGGATAAGAAATAACAACAATATTCTCAAATTATTTTCTAAGGACTTATTATATTTTGTGAAACTTAATTTAATCATGGCAATAGTACAATATGTTTCAATTCCGCTAATAACACAAATGATAATATATGTTCACATACGATGAATAAAAATTCTTTAAAAAAAAAATGTTTTTTTAATGCATATATTAGAGGCCTGTTGGTCCAATTTAGGGTGCCACAGGTTTCGGGTTCAAGTCCTGGATGCTTGTAGAGGTTTGGAATTCACTTTAAACCGTAGATCCCTAATATTACTACTACACCCCACCTCATCACTGTGCCTAGAGCTGAGTTGCCCATTTACAGTTTGGGAATGATGTGGGTGAGAAATCTGATTGGGCTCTGTGACGCTCTACGGTCATATGAGACTGGACCTGTGGTACGGAGCGCCAGAGCGCTAGCCACTCGTCCCTCAGGTTCCGGTCTCATATGACTGTAGAGAGTTGGACGTAGGGCTTACAATCCTACCCCGTAAAAAGAAGCCGTGGTCCAACATAAACTATAGTGAAGCAGAGGTTAATTAATGTATTTATTAAAAACAATAACTATTTGATATAAAAATCTGATAATGGTACTGGACGATATTAACTTTTGTTACTAGTTTGCACGCACTGAAGTTGTAGATAATATATTATATACAGAAAACTAATTATATGGGGAGTTACACTTAAAGAAAATCGGTATAATCTCCTAATAGTCAGTCTAACGACAAGAAAGCATGTTGAAAAAAAAAAGAATATAAATTGTCCAACTACAGGTTAAATAGAAATGCTAAGTTCAGGTTTGGTTAATAGTATACCAAAATAAAACCAGACTCTAGACAGTATAATATACTTTGTTAATAAACGTATTCTTTGGTTATACAACAACAAAAAATATACTTTGTTAATAAACGTACCACTTGAATATGCGCCATTATCATGATTTCGATTTATTCATGATAAAAATAAGATCACGATTATTTCTTTTGTCTTTTACCATGGCGTTGGTGATTCCAATAAAGAGAAGTTAATGTTAACTGCTGGTTTGACATTGAGGATTAAGATAGGGGTAGAAAAAAGTTCCTTCCCAATCGTGCAGATAATTGATAGGGTTAAGCTTCCAGAGGCGTTGGCTGTATGCAGAAATGGAAAAATCGATGCCAGGATTAATGTGCAGGTTCACAACACCTTGCGGCTTGAGCGATTAATAAGGAAAAAGAAGAGCTCCTATTAATCTTTAACGGTAACTATGGATTCTGCCCGCTCGTATTCAATGTAAATAGAATTTTCCTGGCGGTCGCAGTGAAGGCATTCGAAAAGGATAGATTCGCATAAATCTTATGAGAAAAAGAATTTAACTTCATTGCAATAGTATTTATATCTAGTAAATAAAAATGCAGTTTTTATTTGTTTATAGTTGATTTAAGCAAAATAAGGTAAAAATTAAGTTTTAATGTGGGTAAAAAAGGGAGATTTTATATACTGTTAGCGTAACGTTAACATTAAATTCATCAGTTTGGGACAAACAGAAAAAAAATGAAGTGAGGGTTAATATTAATGATTTAGTGTTAGCTTCAGTGTTAGCATCATTGTATAGGAAAAAAATTTAAGCTTTAATGTGGGTAAAAAGGGAGATTTTACATGCTGTTAACGTAACGGTAACATTAAAATCGTCAACTTGGCATAAATGTATAAAAAAACATTTATGAAGTAAAGCTTAAGATTACTGACTTGGTATTAGCTTCAGCGTAACATCATTATTTGCTTAAGTTTTGATTTTAGTGCCTTCGTAGTTCTAAAGAGAAAAACTCATTATTATTAATTATTAAATTATTTATTTTATAATTATTTATGGGAAACTATTTTAAAGCAATTTTGTATTATCAAATTTATTTAATTTCGCTTTATTATCTCGTTTACTATTAAATACTTGGGAACATATTCGATTAAATTTTTTTATACTTTGTTACATACAATTTCTGGTGATAATTAAATTTTAAGAGTAAAAAACTGCTGTCAATTACAGATTGTAGTTATAAATAGTGACAAAACAATTAAAAAAATTTAAAATATTTTTTAATAATTGAATTACATCTAATTTAAAAGAAGTTAAAGAAAGAAGTAAAATTAGCTGTAATTCAATTATTAAAAAATATTGATTATCAATTATATCAAACTAAATAAAAAACAATAAGCTTAAACAATATAAAATTTGTTTGGAGGGGTTGATCTTGTTTAAATCAGTCCAAGAATTAATTTATTCGATAATTAATAGTAAATAATAATTCGCTAATTAATCGTAATTTCCAAACAACTCATATTCTTAAACAATTCAAATTACATATAAACGAAGTAAACATATTCGAAATTAACTTATTGAAATTAATTATGCTATTAACTTAACAAACATAACTAATTATATATAACTATTATAACTAATTATATTAATCATGCATCATAATTTTGAATGGAAAGGGAATTCTCCTTTAAAGAAATAAAAGTTTATTCTTATAATAATAAAGAGAGAAACTGAACTAAAAAAACTTTATCCCCCAAAGCTATATATATATACATATATATATAATATATATATATATATATATATATATATATATAAACAACGAGCTACAATATCAAATAAATTACTTCAGATCAAAATTGAAAATTCGAGCCATACACTTACGCAATGATGCGGAAACCTCATTCTTAAAACCAATAGTAGATTTCCAGATTTCAAAATGATAAATCAATAATAGATAAAGCATCATTTTTCTATGCATTATTTGTGTGTCACAAAAACTACAGAATAATAACGTCCATATATTTATCTGATGTCTGAATATGTCTGTCTGGTTGAAAAAGCCTCCTAGACACATTATATATTTCATATCATATCTTTCTATTGTAGTCGCCTTATGTTATTCGACTGTTATTCAAATAATAAATTCGATGTGTGTATATATATATATAATTATTTAACAGCGTAAATTAATTGTGCAATATATCAAAATTATGTTCATTGACATTATGCTTATAGATACAAATTAGATATATAAAATGAAAGAGAAATATTTTGCGATATTATATTTCTACAAATGGGGGCCTGATGGCCGAGTGGCTGGAGCTCGGTACCAAAGGTTTCGGGTTCGAGTCCCGGCTGTGCTATGGATGTTTGTAGTGGTTCGGAATCCTCTTTAAACTGTAGGTCCCGGTCTAACATGATCTTAGAGAGTTGCGGGGTACTGTTACTCTGAGCTTATCTTCAATGAGTGCATCTGCTTATCTTCAAGCTACACGCACCTCCTGGGTAGTGCTAAGTGAGTACCGGTGGTCCAGCGCTTTCTTTAAGCATCAAAGACAACTGTCTAAGTGTTTGCCAGCTGCATTAGAACAAAAAATATTTCTACAAATATCCGTGCATAAAAAAATAATAATTACAAAGATATTAACTATAAACAGTAAAACTTAATATCTAGTTAAATTGATTATATTACAAATTTTATGATAGATTTTTAAAAAAATCATAAACAGACAGAGACATCTAGGATTTCTTTAGAAAATTTCCATATTGTTTTATACATCGAGTAAAAAATTAGCAAGCGGCAAAGTCGGACAAATTTAAACAGAGTGACCTGATAGGGGAGAAAGGTAAATTTGATTATTTAATTCCAATAAAAATATTTACATTTTTTATAATGAAAATTTTAAATTACATATCATTAAAAGAAAAATTAGATGAAAAAAAATTTCACAATAAATGTTAAACTTATTTTTTAATATTTATTGCAGTTTAATATTTACTGGTATGGACGTTTGTTAGTGGTTCGGAATCTACGTTAAACTGTAGGTCCTGGTCTAATTAGCCTAAAGTGTGCACAAAATGGCTGTAGAGTGAAATACCAAATCTAATCTTGTTGCACGTAATATTTTTAAATAGTCAACAAGCATATTATAAAGAAGATAGCGATGTTAGATAGTGGAAGGCAGCAAACATCCATAATATTTTCGTACTTTTTGCAGATCTTAGAAAGAATTATAACCATTGTTGTAAAAAAATCAAATTGAATTACTTTGGGATTTCTTTCGACATAGAATCATATAGAATCATTTCATTTTCATAGTATTTAATCTTTGAATCTTGGCTTAAATATTCGATTTAGATATTAGATGACAAGAAAATTTTCATTTGAATGTGATTAGAAAAAAAAGATTAAATTGACTAATATAGCGTATAATTTTTTTTTTTTTAAAAAATATATAAATGAGAACATTGAACAATTATGAGTTTGTAGAAAGTTATTTTTAAGACAAAAAAAAAAAAAAAAAAAAAAAAAAAATTCTAATTCTCTAAATTTTTATTGAGAAATATAGAACATTAAAAATTGCTTTATTTGAAAATGTTATAACATTTTTCATGTTACTCTTCTTTTTCAATGACGCAACAGCCCCATAGCTGGCCAAGGTCGTCTGCCTACTGGCATATTTCGAGACATATGTTTTCTTTTTACGGGGCAGGGTTGTCACCCTACGACCAACAGTTATATTAGAACGGCATCTACGGTTTAAAGTGGATTCCGAACCACTACATGGACCATGGCACCGCCGGGACTCGAAGAAACTGTGACACCATGCGCTAATGTTATTATTAATGATGTTAAATGTTTAAGCATTTTTAGTGCTTTTATTTTTTAAAAATCATTAAAAATTATTACTTTATAGTAAATATTTAGTCACCTAACTTAATTGTTAATTATAAATTCTTTTTTTCATTGGCGCAACAGCCCCATGTTAGAACAAAAGTCGTCTACTTACTAGCAAATTTCGAGACAGGAGATGTCTTCTTTTTATGATTTAAAGTTGTCAGCCCTACGACCAATTGTCATATTAGGCAGAGACCTACGGTTTAAAGTGGATTCCGAAGTAGTGGTTCGAATCCACTTTTTAAGTCGTAGGTCCCGGTCTCCTATGACTGTAAGAGCGTCACGGAGCAGAAGTCAGACTTCTACCTACGGGCTCTCCATCAGAACAGAAGCTGTACCCCCTCCTCTCCTTCCATGAGGGACACGACAACAACAACAACAACAATTATTTTAGGAGTAACGTAATCTAACTAAACTATTTATTACATAAGCTTTGTTAAACGAAATAATTCTATTTTAATTATAATAATAATAATAATAAAAAAAAAAAAAACTCCGAAGAATTGCGATTGTACTTCATACTTTTTATTCGAACTATAAATGTCATAAAACCTCCACGAAAGCAGGAAATTCTTGAAATTGCTACGATGAAAACGAATCTTGGAAAACAATTTACTATCCATAAAAAAAAAAAAAAAAAAAAAAATAAGAATAAAATAAAAAAAAAAAATTCAACAACAAAAGCTAAAAATAAATACCTGTCTTACGTACCAGGAAACAAAAACAATGGAGGGGGGTATTCACAAATAAAAAAAAAAAAAAAAAAGAAATTGAGCGGTACTGGAATTTTCTATGCGACCGCCCATTTTGAAGAAAGCATTTCCAATCATTCCAAATATTTCATCGCTTTATATTGTTGCACGTTCCCTCCTCTCCAATACGGAAGAAACCAGCAAAACTACCGACTGTAGTAGTATCATAAATCTGGAAAGTATGACAGCAAGAATATTTACCAGGTACCCGCATCTTTCCTGATTGGTCACAATTTTCCAAAAAACATTTTTTATCTTCTTCGTTTTTGGAGAAATTGTCTTCTCTCTTCTTATAACGATGTCTTCTTCCCAAAATTCATTCCAGAAGAATTTTGCTGGGTATTAAACGTTGTTTAGTAATATTGTACCAGGAAATACGATGGAAAAGAAATAGTAATGTCGTATACCAAGCACTTAGAGAAATAAAGGGAAACCGTGTAATGGTATGTTCTCTATCAAATTGGACAAATATAGCGGGAATTTCTTGGCAAATATGTATAAAGAAACATTGATTATGTCTCAATTACCTGAACGGGTTGTACTAAAGCAAATTCTGATAGTGATCTTGAATATCAAAGCAAAGTAGATAGATAACGATATCATTCCATTTTTATGGTATGTAAGTAATAAATTTATTATATTCCAGGTTGTGTTATCTCTTGTTGCTTTATTATAATGATAAGTCCATTTTTATTGATGTAAATGCCTATAATGATTAAGGGTACTTGGCTAATTAGGCTAACCTATGTACTTGATTCGAATTGATTAAGTATAGGATTTTGAATTAAAATGCACTGAACTGTTTATTTGGATATTTTCTGTAAAAAACATAATAAATTTTAGTCCCTTTATACAATTTTAAGTTGTGTAATTATTATTAATAATAATTTAACATGAAAGTTATTTATGATATTAGTAAAAAATATTTCATCCGAATTTTTTCTAAAGTTGATCAACAGTAAATTAATTATAATCAGTACTTAGTATAATCTACACATTTTAACCATTGCCATTTAAAATTATACAGTTAAGTATACTGCTTATTTAAGTATACTGTAAAATTAATAATGATGGCAATAAAAGATTACGCTAAATACTATTTGCTAAATGCTACATTTCAGTAGTTGAGCTAAAATTAAATTGTCTATTTTCTCTCATATAAAAAATATAATCTAACCAGCTATTATGTGCAAAGATAAATATCCGGTTTACAAGTGGAAATGGATCAATCGATTACTCGTTAGGGGTACTAGTCAGATTTGAGCTGCCCAGGTATTTGGTATTTCGCTCTACAGCCATTTTGTGCACACTTTAGGCACAAAATGGCTGTAGAGCGAAATATTTCATTTAAACCATTTTGTGCACACTTTTTTAATTAGACCCCAGGACCTACCGTTTAACGTGAATTCCGAACCACAAATAAACATCCATGTCACAGCCAGGATTTGAGCCTGGAAAGCCTGGGATACTAAAGGTCAGAGTGCTATCCAATTGTCCATCGGGCCGCGCAACAAATTAGGATTTATATTTAAAATAAAAAGGGGGCCTGAATAGTCGAGTGGCTAGCACTCTTGTGCTCAGTACCACAGGTTTCGGGTTCGAGTCCCGGCGGTGCCATGGATGTGTGTAGTGGTTCGAATCCACTTTAAACCGTAGATCCCGGTCTAACATGATCGTAGAGCGTTGAGGGGCTATTGTTACACCGCGTCCGTAGCTTATTTTCAAGTTACACGCACCTCCTGTGTAGTGCTAAGTGAGTAACGTAAGACAGCATCAAGGACAACTGTCTAAGTGTTTGCCAGCTGCATTAGAACAAAAAAAAAAAAAAAAAAAAAATAAATACTTTATTTATTTTTAATAAAATCCATTTCATTACAAAAACTCGCAACATTTCTCGTAATGTATTTTTAGGCATTTAAACATTATGAGAAGTATAAAAATAAGAAGCTAAAAATATTAAGTCGTCATACACCATACAGTTCTTATATTTATTTATTGCGTTTAAATCATGTCATGACTGTTTTCTACGGGACAAATAAAAAAAAAAAAAAAGTATTTTCCAAGTCTATATTCCTTTCCATCCAAATTTAGACAGACATAATGCCTCAACATGTCCATTATTACTCCTTAACGACAGCTCTTAACTCCTGAAAAGAGCCGTTACGGATAAAAACTTTCTAACAATCCCGAAAAGTTGGAAAATTATAATTCATTTTCTTTTCCCAAAAGTGGTCCGGCTAAGTGTTCCCAGTGGAAAAATACTGGGTTCACAATTGTGATTGTCCAGTTGCGTGACACGATTGATTCTCCCGGATTTTCTGCCTCGAAGAGAAAAGAGGATCAAACTGGATATTTCAGGATAATATATATATATATTTTTTTTTTTTTTTTACTAGTCCGAGATATATATGTAATCGAAAATTTTCTTGATAACTGGAAATATCCGTAAATCCCTGCAATTCTTTGAAATGTTGGAGATAGGTCACAACCGTAACTGTATATTGCAGGATCGGTTAGGGTTGTTATTACAATGCTTTAACTTGTTAACTTGGCAATAAATCTCTTTTACGGCAGTTGTTACAAAAAATGTATGTCGGTATCACTTTAAAAATTTCTGTATGTGTCTTGATTTATTTGGTTTTTAAATAATCAATACAGGATTCTTTCGAGGTGAATGGTCGAGTGGCTAGCGCTCTGGCGCTCGGTACGACAGGTTTCGGGTTCGAGTCCCGCCGGTGCCATGGGTGTTTGTAGTGGTTCGGAATCCACTTTAAGCCGTAGGTACCGGTCTCATATGACGTAAGAGCGTCATGGAGCAAAAGTCATACTTCTACTTACGGGTGCTCCATCACAACAGAAGCTGCTTCCTTCCCCTTCAACCATGAGTCCATACGGGTTCGTGGGCTTGGTCTGATTAGGTATCTACCAAGTGGGATAAATAACAACAACAACAGGATATTTTTTAAAAAAATCAATATTTTCAAATTTTCTTGATAACAGGAAATATTTTTAAATGTTAGTAATTTTTTGAAATGTTGAAGATAGGTAGGTCTCAACCGTAACTGTATATTGCAGGATTGGTTTAGGGTTGTTATTACAATACTTTAGCTTGTTAACTTGGCAATAAATCACTTTTACAGCAGTTGCTGTAAAAATGTACGTTGGGAAAGATAAAGGTGTATGAGGATTAGCGTTTGTTTGTCGCTCTATGATAATTTTTTGCACAGTTCGGTATAATTAAACCGGAACCTACAGATTAGCGTGGATTCCACACCACTAACGAACAATCATGCCACAACCAGCATTTGAACATGAAGCCTGTGATACCAAAGGACAGAGATAATCAAATGGCCATCAGGCTACAAGATGTATGCGGAGTATGTTGGTATCCCTTTAAAAATTTCTGTATGTGCCTTGATTTAGTTTTTTTAAATAATCAATACATGACAGATATTTTTGAAAATCAATATTTAGTTAATTACAATTTAAGATTCCCACGCTATCTAAATAATTAATTGTAAAATCCTCAGCAAAAAATATAATGTTATCCATCATTATATTTTTAATAAAATATTTCGCGGCAAAATATCATTTCTGGATCTTTCCTCCAAATTAGAAATAAGATGTTGATTGATCTTTTACTCCTTAATTAATTAATCAAAATAAAATAGTTAATGTAAGAAGTTGGCTAATATTAAAAGTATTCGTTAGGCTTGTGTATAAACTTAATGAATGCTTTAATAGGATTTATTTAATATTATACAAAGCTGATTATATGCTTGCATTTTAATAGGATAATTTTTTTAACAATTACGATTTCTTTCAAAATCAGCAAAAGTTTTTGAATTAAGTTATAATTGAAGAAGACAATTAGTTAAAAACCATAGGGATATTCTTAGAAAATAAATCTTTTATTTATTTAAGTAACTTTTATGTAATGTACTTATGCTAAATAATTCATTTAGAAGATGTTATTTTCAAAAAGCATTCACTTATGACTGCCTTAGAAACATCGTAACAAAAGATAATCAATATTAATTTTTAAAATATTATTTCACAACAAATTTATAACTTTTCATAATAAATTTATAACTATTTGCTTTGGTACCTGTTAATTTAGTATTACTATATTTATAGGAAATATATCTTTTTTAAGCAAATTTACAATACAAGGATATTTTTTAAGTTAGTGTAAAAACCGCATCTTTAAATATCTAATAAACGCTTAGTTAGTGCAATATGCGAGTTGAATAAAAGGCAATGTATTTATGAAACAATTTTTTTATTCTGAATCCATTAGTAAAGATCATAGTAGACAAAATTACTGTCAAGAATCGGGTGTCGAGACATTTTGATGATTTTCCACACTTGCATATGTTTTTGAACTATTTATTTATAACTATATTTCAGTAAAGTGATCAGACTCCAATCTTAAAGAAACCAAAATGTTCTGTTATGGCAAACCTAGACCTGTGATACACAATTCCCAGCTCTGTTTGGAAAACATTTTTTCCCTTGCACAACACAAACCATCCCCGAACTCAGATAGCCCCAGACATCCACAGACTATCAACGACTTTTTCCCCCCATCACCGACGAAAGGTCTCTGAATAGAAGGGCAGCCAACCACGAAAATCCTATTGATCACTCCCGAATGATCCCGAATTCTTGAAGCATAATCTTCATACACAACTTAGGGTGGGAGGGATCCATTCTCCATATTGGAAAGCCTTTATCCTCAGCAAACTCTCTCTATAAAGAACACCAGGTGTTAGCTATGGGATTTAAATGCGCCACCATTCAAAGAGCCTTCTCGGTCATAGGACGCTTTGCTGTTGGATTATGGATTTTCTGAATGTGTACAGGGAGTAGTTCACTAAGAAAGTATATTAGTTTATCCGTGTGTAACAGTTTAGCGGAATGAAATATCTCAGATCAATAACAAAGTGCTTTGTAAATATTTTTAAGCTGTGCAGAGTTTCAGTATTAAACTAAAAATATCCCGGATTGTTTAATTTATTCTTTTTTTTCCTTCACTAGGCATTGTTGAAAATATGAAGAAAAAAAATTCGATGGAATTTTTGGTTTTGGTTTTAGTTTTATTGTATATAAAAATATAGATATTTTGGATACAATGAAATTAAAATGTGTCACAGAATTAGGTGACAGAAAAAAAAAAAAAAAAAAAAAAAATTGTAACGAAAAATGAAGTAATCTAAATATTTTGATAAGGATTAAAATAAAGCTTTGCAACAGAAAAGTAATGTAAAAATGAAAAATAAATTTAGTTATTTAATTTGTAAAAATTCTGCATTCGAGGAATTTTTCAACATAAATGTAATTATTTTTTAGATAAATAATATCACAATATGATATTAACGTCGAAATAAATTAATTATAAAAGGATTATGAAAATGTATTTATCATTACAAAATAGTAAGAATAAAAATAAGTGGCTCACATAAAATGTCTTTTTATATTACAAATAACATAAAAGAACAACGATTTAAAGATTCTTCTTTTATATTATACCAGCGGGGTATTACTGTTTTTTTTTTTTCATGTAAAACAGTGTATAATAAAATCGAAATATATTAAGTGAACTATAAGCAAACAATAAATTTGCATTTAACCATTATTTTAAGTACTATTTGTATGTTTTATAACAACGCCCGTGGATCAGTGGCAACGTGCGCCGTTGGGGAGCATTAGACACTGAGATTCAATTCGCTGGCGGCTTTGTTGTAAACACTATTTCCAAAAACGAGGCGACTCAATGGCGTTTGGGATGTTCAGAATCTTCAGTGTGTCGGGCTACCTGGTGGGATGTTTTCCAAGTTTTCTCCCATATGATACCCAAATACGAATACCTCCTCACAATAAAAGCTGCCCCCGTTCCTTCGTTCTTTCAAAGAGAACACACGGGTTCATGGACTTGGTCTTGATGTTGCTGTCGACCAAGCAGGATAAGAAACAACAACATGTTTTTTAAGAACATGTCATTCTCAAACGTCAATTAGAAAAGGAGTTGAAATTAAACAGAGCATTTTGTATACTTACTGTTGAATAGGAAAATAGTAAACAAATTAATTTATAAAAGATAAAACTTATAAAAAAGTAGGAATTTCACAATATTACTGTAATTTTTAATGAAGATGTAGAAGTTTACGTAGCAGTGACGCTATTCAATTTTAAGGTAATTTTTCAATAAAAAAATATTGAGAATTATTTTTATTATTGAAAATAAATAAGAAAAAAAAAAATTAAGTTAAATAAGTTCAAACATAGTATTATCAATAATTCTTAATGTTAATATATCATTTTTATATACATGAGTAACTAAGTAATAAATTGACTTTTTAAAATCACTAAATTATTAGTAAACATTAATGCATAATAGCAATATTCGCGACTTGCTGTACACAGAGAAAAATATTTTTCTTACAATTTCAAATTTCGAAAGTTACTCGAACTCACAGTTTGTTACTCGAAAAATGTTTGATAAAACATCACATTTAATCTTTGCTTTTATTTTCTTAACCATGCCTATACATTCAAAGCACTGTCTCTAAAAGTAGAATTCATTTATATAAAAAAATAAATAAAAAAAAAAAGTCAGTAAAAATAGAAAAATTCTCTCAATGCACGAAATGAAATTTACGAGTTCCTTCTCTCTTAACCGTTTCAAAAAAGGGTCCCCATTTTTCGCTTTACCTAGTCCCATTCTAGGACCATTTATTTTTGTGTAAACAGAAATGATTTTTCTATTTACCTGCTGCATCTTCGTATTTTGGAACGAAAGAATACTGAAAATTCCAGTCATTTTTTTATTTATTTTATTTATTTTCGGGAGAATAGATAGAATGGCTGTTTAGCTTATCGAAAAAGGGAAAGATCGTAAAATGCGAGTTAAAAATGATTTTCGAAACCGCGTGGAATGATTTCTTGTTTTAATGTTTTTCAAAAGTTTTCAACGATGACATAGAAAAATAAAATAATTTTGATCCCTTTTCTATTGGGAATAAAATAAATCATGAATGATTTGGACGACTTCTGCTTTATAGTAATGTAATGCATAAAAAAAAAGCAATAGGTTAAATTTTGAGTCAAATGCTTTCAGCTTATTTTATGTTTCTTTCGTACTTATTCTCAAATGCGAAATGACTTTCTTTTACTTAGCATGTTGCAAAATATTTAAAGAACAAATATTTTAATATTTCATAAGTTATTAGGAAGTTATGAAAATTCGACTAAATTAAACTTGACATAAATTTCCCTTACGAAATGCAATTGAGAATAAAATTAGAAGAATTTTTTGTTTATTTGAATGCATTGTATGAATTTATTTTATTGATGTAAGGAATTTCAGTAACTATTATTATTATTATTATTATTATTATTTGTGATTTAATAGTAGAAAAGGTTATTTTATCTGAAGATTTATCAATGAAAATTTTTAAGGAAATTAAAATATAATTAACAAACATAACACAAATTTCACGGTCACTAATATTCATGGATTTTATTGGTGTTTCTTATTCCACTTGGTAGGCAGCACCATCTAGACCGTCCATGAACCCATGTGTTCTCATGGAAGGAGAGAAAGGTAGCCTTTGTTGTGATGAAGTACCTGTAGGTAGAAATCTGATTTGGCTCCGTGTTGCTGAAAAAGAGGGAAGTGCTTCAGGAGAATTTTTTTTGGGAAACTACCCCACAGTTGCGTATTGTACGGTAGAAAACCCGGAGAACTTCCACCAGGTAGTCCGACTCGTTGACGCAAAATTCTAAACATCCCAAACGCCATCGAACCTCCTCGTTTTTGAAACAGTGTCTACAACAAAGCCACCAGCGGATTGAACCTCTGCCCTAATGCTCACCAGCGGCGCACGTTGCCACTGAGCCCCAAGTAGGACATATTCATGAGTCTAGAGTTACTTAGTTTTGTGTAAACAGAAATGATTTTTCTATTTATCTGCACAACATCGTATTTTTGAATGAAAGAATACTGATTAATGTTAATTTATTTTACATACATGAGTAACTACGTATTCAATAAATTACATTACTAAAACAAATTTATATTTAAAATCAATAAATTATTTGTTTATATTAATTCAGAATAGCAAGTTTCACGACTTTCCGTACAGAGTGAAAAATATGTTTCTTACTATTTCAAATTTCGAAAGTTACTCGAACTCGCAGTTTGTTACTCGAAAAGTGTTTGATAAAACATCACATTTAATCTTTGCTTTTATTTTCTTAACCATGCCTATGCATTCAAAGCACTGTCTCTAAAAGTAGAATCCATTTATATAAAAAAAAAAAAAAAAAAAAAGTCAGTAAAAAAATAGAAAAATTCTCTCAATGCACGAAATGAAATTTACGAGTTCCTTCTCTTAACCGTTTCAAAAAGAGGTCCCCATTTTTCGCTTTACCTAGTCCCATTCTAGGACCATTTATTTTGTGTAAACAGAAATTATTTTCTATTTACCTGCTGCACAGCTTCGTATTTTGGAACGAAAGAATACAGAAAATTCCAGTCATTTTTTATTTATTTTATTTATTTTCGGGAGAATAGATAGAATGGCTGTTTAGCTTATCGAAAAAGGGAAAGATCGTAAAATGCGAGTTAAAGATGATTTTCGAAACCGCGTGGAATGATTTCTTGTTTTGTTTTTCAAAAAGTTTTCAACGATGACGTAAAAAAATAAAAAAATAGAATAATTTTGATCCCTTTTCTATTGGGAATAAAATAAATCATGAATGATTTGGACGACTTCTGCTTTATAGTAACGTAATGCATAAAAAAGCAATAGGTTAAATTTTGAGTCAAATGCTTTCAGCTTATTTTATGTTTCTTTCGTACTTATTCTCAAATGCGAAATGACTTTTTTACTTAGCAAGTTGCAAAATATTTAAAGAACAAATATTTTCATAAATTATTAGGAAGATATAAAACTTCGACTGAAATTAAACTTGACAAAAATTTTCTTTACGATATGCAATTGAGAATAAAATTAGAAGAATTTTTGTTTATATGAATGCATTGTATGAATTTATTTTATGGATGTAAGGAATTTCAGTAACTATTATTATTATTATTATTATTATTATTATTTGTGATTTAATAGTAGAAAAGGTTATTTTATCTGAAGATTTATCAATGAAAATTTTTAAGGAAATTAAAATATAATTAACAAACATAATACAAATTTCACGGTCACTAATATTCATGGATTTTATTGGTGTTTCTTATTCCACTTGGTAGGCAGCAACATCTAGACCGTCCATGAATCCATGTGTTCTCATGGAAGGAGAGAAGGTAGCCTTTGTTGTGATGAAGTACCTGTAGGTAGAAGTCTGATTTGGCTCCGTGTTGCTGAAAAAGAGGGAAGTGCCTTCCAGGAGAATTTTTGGGGAAACTACCCCACAGTTGCGTATTGTACGGTAGAAAACCCGGAGAACTTCCACCAGGTAGTCCGACTCGTTGACGCAAAATTCTAAACATCCCAAACGCCATCGAACCTCCTCGTTTTTTGAAACAGTGTCTACAACAAAGCCACCAGCGGATTGAACCTTTGCCCTAATGCTCACCAGCGGCGCACGTTGCCACTGAGCCCCAAGTAGGACATATTCATGAGTCTAAAGTTACTTAGTTTTGTGTAAACAGAAATAATTTTTCTATTTACCTGCACAACATCGTATTTTTGAACGAAAGAATACCGATTAATGTTAATTTATTTTACATACATGAGTAACTACGTATTCAATAAATTACATTACTAAAACAAATTTATATTTAAAATCAATAAATTATTTGTTTATATTAATTCAGAATAGCAAGTTTCACGACTTTCCGTACAGAGTGAAAAATATTCTTTACTATTTCAAATTTCAAAAGTTACTTGAACTCGCAGTTTGTTACTCGAAAAGTGTTTGATAAAACATCACATTTAATCTTTGCTTTTATTTTCTTAACCATGCCTATACATTCAAAGCACTGTCTCTAAAAGTGGAATCCATTTAGATAAAAAAAAAATAAATAAATAAAAAAAGTCAGTAAAAATAGAAAAATTCTCTCAATGCACGAAATGAAATTTATGAGTTCCTTCTCTCTTAACCGTTTCAAAAGAGGTCCCCATTTTTCGCTTTACCTAGTCCCATTCTAGGACCATTTATTTTGTGTAAACAGAAATTATTTTTCTATTTACCTGCTGCACAACTTCGCATTTTGGAACGAAAGAATACAGAAAATTCCAGTCATTTTTTTATTTATTTTATTTATTTTCGGGAGAATAGATAGAATGGCTGTTTAGCTTATCGAAAAAGGGAAAGATCGTAAAATGCGAGTTAAAAATGATTTTCGAAACCGCGTGGAATGATTTCTTGTTTTGTTTTTCAAAAGTTTTCAACGATGACATAGAAAAATAAAATAATTTTGATCCCTTTTCTATTGGGAATAAAATAAATCATGAATGATTTGGACGACTTCTGCTTTATAGTAATGTAATGCATAAAAAAAGCAATAGGTTAAATTTTGAGTCAAATGCTTTCAGCTTATTTTATGTTTCTTTCGTACTTATTCTCAAATGCGAAATGACTTTTTTACTTAGCATGTTGTAAAATATTTAAAGAACAAATATTTTCATAAATTATTAGAAAGATATGAAACTTCGACTAAAATTAAACTTGACACAAATTTTCTTTACGAAATGCAATTGAGAATAAAATTAGAAGAATTTTTGTTTATTTGAATGCATTGTATGAATTTATTTTAATGATGTAAGGAATTGTAGTAGCTATTATTAGTATTATTATTATTTGTGATTTAATAGTAGAAAAGTTATTTTATCAATAAAAATTTTAAGAAAATTAAAATATAATTAACAAAAATTTCACTATCATTAATATTCATGAATTTTATTGTTGTTTCTTTTCGCATTTGGTAGGCAGCAACATCTAGACCGTCCATGAGCCCATGTGTTCTCATGGCAGGAGAGAAATTAGCTTTTGTTGTGATGAAGCATCCGTAGGTAGAAGTCTGAATTGGCTCCGTGTCGCTGAAGAAGGAGGAAAGTGCCTTCCAGGAGAAGTTTTTGGGGAAACTACCCCACATTTGCGTATTGTACAGGAGAAAACCCGAAGAATTATTATCAGTTGGTCCGACTCGTTGACGCAAAATCCTGTGCATCCCATACGCCATCGAGCCTCCTCGTTTTTGAAACAGTGTCTACAACAAAGCCGCCAGCGTATTGAACCTTAGCTCTAATGCTCACCAACGGCGCACGTTACCACTGAGCCCCAAGTAGGGTATATTCATGAATGTTGAGTTACTTTGTTTTATCATCAAAACGAATAAATTAATTTCTCTTATGTAATTTGCTATGTAATTAATACAATAAAAATATAAAGGTTCTTTATTAAGGCATGAGTCAATTTACAAATAATAAGTGAAATTCCCTTATAGTTATACTTTTTTTTTTTAGATTGTAGGAAATTTTTTAAAGCTATTTAGCTATATAATCATCATTATTTTTCATTATAATCATCACTATTTCTCTATGTATATATAAAAAAAATCTTTGATAGACAAGACATCTTCAACCTAACTTTTTTCCTCCCTCTGGATACATCGCAGAATAGTTTTTAAAAATCTAGGATCTTGTTGTCTAGCGTGCAGAAGAGCTGCGGGTTCGAATCCGATAGCGGCATTGTTGTAGTCGCTGTTTACATAAACGACGAGATTTCATGGCATTTGTGACAAAGTCGAGGAGGGGGTGGGGGGGCTTTCCGGGTTTTCTCCCAGACAACATGCATATGCGGTACAGTTCCCCTAAATATCCTCCTATAAAGCACAGTCCTTCCCTCATCATACGCTATTCGTGATCTGTATGAATCGCCATCCTTTTCCAACTGGTTACAGCAATAGATGCGAGGAAGATATATGAAGAAAAGAAAAGATATGATGATGATTTTTTACAATGGAGATATACGTCTCGCGTCGACAGTCAGACTGCCTAGTGGTTGAGAATCTCTCATCGTCTTCTTCATTAATGGTGGGGCAAGGCAGTCTGTCCACTGGCAGATTTCGAGACAGGAGATGCTGTCCTTTTCTGGGATAGGATTGTCAGCCCTACGCGCAACAGTCATATCAGATCGGGACCTAAGGTTTAAGGTGTAATCCGTATAACTACAAGCATCTATGGCACCTCCAGGATTCGAACCCAAAATCTATGACACAAAGAGCCAGAAAGCGCTAGTTACTTGGTCGCCAGGCCCTATTTATAGATTACAATACAATTATATATTTCTTTCATTAAATAAATTCGCACCCGAGCAAATGAAAATGTTACATGTTTTTTTATATATATTATCTACTACTTTTTTAATATTATCAATTTTTGTACAGGACAGTTGTCGACTTACAATAAACATTAAACATTACGGAAAGACTAACACGCTCCACACTGGCACGCGTTTTTATTTATTTATTTTTTAAATCGCAAACATTTAGAGGTGGGGAGATAAGTGGGATCATCATTCCTTGACCACATACACAGACTATCCCTCAACACTATCATTCTCCATAACAGTCTAAAGAACGACTTTTGTTATAACCAAAGGATAAAAGCAAGATCAGATCAGTAGAGTCAAGCCATCCATCCATTCCCCATGTTAGCGATAGGGGAATTCGATAGGGACCATTGAGTGCACCAGGTAAAAGCATTCCAGCCATTCTTCGTGAAAGACAGTCGATAAGCCACAATAAGCCCGCACTGCAGGTGGGCATCGTTTTGTGAAGATTCGTTTGACTCGAATAGCAGTTCAGGAAGAAATACTCTATTACTGCCTGGACTGAGAGGCGTTCCATCCGTCAAGGGTGTAAATGATTCGTGTCAGAAGTCGGTGATTCACCGACTGACTCAGTGACTTTGAACTTTTGCTTAATCTTGGCATCGGCGAGGCACCTGGTTGAGTTCTACTCAAAAGGAATGCAACAGCAGTGCAGTTATTTTATAATCTAAGTGACAGCTTTTTAAAATATTTTCCAGTTAGCTTCCAACACAGTGGTATAGAAATATAATGCATAACTCTAGCATAAAATGGGAAACCATAAATTCATTAAACTTCATGGAAAGAAATTAATGATTAAATATCTCAAGAAACTTTTGATTGCAAACTGAATTTTCTATTCCTTATTTTGCTACAAATTAAACAACATTTATTTTTTTGAATCCATAAATTGAATGGCGGTACAAATATTTAAACTGGATTTTATATTCGTTATTTTATTACTTATTTTTTGAATCCATAAATTGAATGGTAAAGGCAATGGACTCACCAGTTAAGTAGAGCATGTATAAAACTATTTAAGAAAAACTTTTCATCTTAATTAATGTATATTACTAGAAATAATGAAGAGAAGAAGTTGAAGAATGCAACGTAAGTTAGAAGTCTGAAATCAATTTAAAATGTGGAATAGTAGTTATTTTGTACGAATTTAAAAACTGTATTTATCTACAGTTTAATCGTTCCCATTCCATAAAAGACAAGAGACCATTTGGTACGGAATTTCTTATCGTGTTTCAAATAAATCTCCCTCAATTCCAAAAAACCAACGCTTTATTCAATACTTTTGATAAAGATATAAATGTACACAAAAAAGATTGCAATTTGTGAATAAAATCATTTGTATAATACTATATAAGAAAAAAAGTTGCTATAAAAAATATTATGTTTGAATAATATGGAAGTAACTCAGTGACTCTCAGAGGTGGTTTTCTAGAGAAATATGTGCCTAGATATAAAAATAAACATAGTTACTCTTTTTCTTATCAGTTTTCAGGTTCAAAGATAGCTTTCAATACAAACAATTCAACTTTCTGGTTCGCCAAACAGCAATAAGGCACCAAAGTATATTTCCACTAACGTTGCTAATTCCGCAACGTCGGCGTCTATGTAATTTTCAATGTTAAAAGAATTTCCATTGTAGGCTCTGAGACTGCCGTCTGTAAATAGCAGTTTCTGGAGTTGACCATCTAGATACAAAACTTTGAGGTGTTAGTAGTGGATGTTTATTTATCAAAAAAATTTTTTTTTCACCTTTAACTAATTGTAGGTTTTTATAAGCTCCCCGACTTCAAAAAGTTTGAGAACCACCGATGTATTATAATAAAATATTTCTTAAATAGTTCTTTGTATAGATTTAAGCATGTATTTTAATTATATCTGGATGTGCAAAAGCAGTTAATTCTTATAAAATGTACATAATCAATGTAATATGATATCAATGTAAATATGATACATAATCAATCTACTCACTTATAATTTATAAATAAATTATAATTAATAAATCTTTATAATAAGACTATTCACAAAGCCTTTAAACGATTTTTATTTTTAAAAAATCTCAAGTTAAAAGTGCATAATGAATAGTATAAGAAAAGCAAAATAATAATAATAATAATAGTAAATACAACCACGCCTTAAATTATTTGTAGGTTTTTAAATGCCCCTCGACTTCAAAAAGTTTGAGAACCACTGATGTAGTTAAATATTTCTTTAGGTCTTTGTATAGATTTAAGCATGCATTTAAATATATCTCGAGACGCAATTCATTCTTATAAAATGAAATATGACACATAATAAATTTACTCATTTATAATTTATGAATAATCTAATGTCTATTCACAAAGTTTTTAAACGATTTCTGGTAAAAAAAAAAAAAAAAATCTAAGATATAAATGTAAAAAGAATCGTCTAAGAAAAACAAAAATAAATAAACCGCAATAATAATAACCAAGAACATTATCTCTCCCCCCCCTCTTTTATTACCTCATTGGACAAAAAAAAAAAAAATGATAATAAGATATTTAAATTTCGTATTCAATTCATTATGGATTGAGAACTAAATAATGATCGAAATAAAGAACAGCGAAAGTATGCAAAAATCTTTTGGTTTCCATTTGAATTGTCGTTTGCGCATCCAACGGGATGATTGAAAAATGAATTCAAGACTTACATAAAATTGAGAAGAGCAATTGAAGATTTCCGTTATTAAAAGAGAAATACATGCCATTTTGACATCAGGTCTTGCACGTGACTCTTTTCATCAAGGGAGGAGCAGAAAAAAAAATCGAACAATATTCTGAGTAAAGAAAAACGAAAGTTGAAACAATGAGGGAAAAAAAAAATCGTCCAATTACGAATTTCACTACACGAAGAATTTCTTTTTTTTGTTTTTAAAAGTCTAAAAAAAGAAAAATGTGATTTCAGATTTATTTATAGGAAAAAAAAAAAGTGAGTTATGAAATTCTTTGACGGCAAAGAAGTCGTGGAACATTAAGGAAGTTTTAAACTTAAATCAAATGATTTTTGTTCAATTTCTCATGAGTTAGGGAGTTTTGAGAAAACAGTCGAGCCACACCGTTCGTTAAATAAGTGAATTCTCAACACACATACCTTATTAGAAGCATTTTTTTTTTTCTTTCTTACTTTCTTTTTGGTCTAGAATTTAGATGGTCGTTACACAAATTATTAGGAAATTTATTTATTTCTTTATAGACAATGAATTCTTCCTTAATCCATTGTTGTTATATTTTAAGAGTTAAATTGAATAAAATATTCTTTTATAACAGAACATGACTTGAAAAAGACATGTTCTGCGATAAAAGAAATATTCTATTTTTTATTTTTAAGTTTATTTTATTAAATTAAGATTATTTTAAAATCAATTTATTTTTTTTTTTAAGATTACAATAATCTTATTTATTTAAATTAAGATTATTTTATTCGAAACCAATTATATACACTAATTTTTGAACGTCATATTAGTTGATGGGTGCTATTTATTTATTTATTATTTGAATATTATTTTTTTTTATTCTCATACTTAATGTCTTTATTTAATTTTAGGTTTTGCATACGGAAACTTTTAAATGTATGTAGACTGAGCGTTTTTGAAAATATGAATAACATAATAGTGTAAGGATTTGAAATAATTGATTGTAGTGAAATTTATATATATTGAACATATTTCTTCAAATTTTTTAAATTTAAATTTTTAATATTTTATAATAAATACTTTTAAATAAACTTACAAAAATAAAATCTATTAATATATATATATATATATATATATATATATATATATATATATATATATATATATTGAGTTGACTAATGGGTCATATTTACACGTTTATTAGATATGATTACTGTAATAATTTGAAATTGGTCCATTTTTCTAATAAATTGGAAAATATCAATAAAAAGAGTATGCATTAGAAATTTCAGTACTAAAGAAATTCTATTTATTATTTTTTTTTTATCGAATTTGGAAGATGATTTTTTACAAGTCAGATATTTAACTTTTACAAAATGATTAATTATCCAGTTCCTTCGCTTAATTATGGTATGTATAATTTTTCTTACGAATTAAAACACTAGCAATAAAGAATACAGCAACAAAGAAGTTTATTCAATATCAAGGACTAATATAAAAAATTTTTGCTGAAAGAACAAATATCTTGAAGTGGTATATTCTAAATGTTTTATTAATTTATTTTCTCTTAATTATTTTTATTTAATTCATTAGCCTAAAAGTTTAAAGGGCCAAAATAAAAAAAAAAAACAGCAAATTTGTGTAACAATTTAATTAATGCTTCATATTACGTAAAGGCCATTTTTATACAACAAAAAAAAAAATGATGCAAAGTATATAATTATTCTAATTATGCTGAACGAAGTCAAATTTATTGCAAAATATAATCGAAATTCGCCTAATAATGTTGCAATTTTCAAAAACCAAATTGATTATTTAAATATTTGTTGTCATTCATTAGAAGGGCCAAGTGTATAAATAAATACAAGTAAAAATAGATACATCTCACAAATTGTAACTATTCTTTTTTTTTTTTTTTCCTAAAAAATTGTTAAACCTAATTGCTTCTCTTAATGATCAAATTTTGGAATAATTGTGAAATATGCATGCAATTTTTTTATTTGCAATCACATATTTACGAAAAGTTAAAAATCAATATTGTTCTGCTGTTTACTAAAATGGTAGTTTCAATGTCGATCCATAGGAGGCTAAAATGTCAATAAACTTTTAACATCAGGCATGAATAAAAACATAACACAAACCAAAAATCGATCGCCTACAAAACTTCCTACAATGTCACCAAACATATCAAATACGGAAAGGTACGTGACAAGCAGTTGAACTATAAACGTTGTAAAAATAACACAGCATTTTTTTTAACAAAGGCAGAAACATAAAAACAAATGTTACATGTAGCGAAAAGAAAAAGGAAAACAATGTTTTTAAAACATCCCACTCACAAGAATAATGAAAGCAGGATGTTTTGTCAAATAATGCTGATAACGATTCTTTATCAAATAGTAAAGTTAAAATATTTAAATGAAAATAAATCTGTTCTAAATATTATTTTTGAATCTCTGGCAAACGATTTAAAAAAGATCAATATTGTCTATTCAATTCCCCAACAGTAGGGGAATATTATTAAATATTATTTTTGGTAATGGCATCAGATATGCGAGGGAAAAATAAAAAGCTAAAAGTAAGTGTTGCCAGATATTATTATTGTTGTAATAATTTAACAGATGTTTATTTATACAAGTTTCAAGATGAATTTTTAAAGAAAAATGTTTATAAATTGTACACGGCTATAAAATTCTAAGAAAAAATATTTTGTTAATCTCAAAAAGAACCTTCAATAAATATATCATAAAATAATGGAATGATAAATAAAACGTGAATTGCGGAATTTTTAAGATGATTTTAAGAAGTGCCAATTGTGTCTGGGAGTCATAAAATGGATTTAATTACGATCATCAAAATCAGAGAGAAAATTAGTTGTGAACTGAAAATAAAAAAAAATCAATAATTTATAATCACAATAAAATTCGCGCTGATTTTGATAGTATAGAAATTAAAAAGGTTTACGCTGAATTTCAGTATTACGACATATAAACTTCAGTACAGAAGTTTAAAAATATTATATATATGTACTACTGGGCCCAAAACATCTTTTAAGATGGAATTGACCGATCCTTTTGAAATTCCAACATCATCAGCAAGGTCTCTAATTGTAAATCGATGGGTTTGCAAGCACCAAATCTTTAATTTTTTTGGACGTGAGCTTCGTCGGTTTATGTTGATGGTCAACCAGCGGGCTCTTCGTCTTCAACGCGTTCTCTACCTTCTTTGAACTCTTTATACAACTTGTAAACATTTCTTTCCGATATAGTTTGCTTACCGAATGCCTTCTGCAACATTTTACGTTTCCGCAAACAAAATTTAATGCAAGTTCTTTGCTCAATTAATTCAGACATTTCAAAAATCGCCGGAATCAGTTTTAGCATCTCACAAAGCCAAGCGTAACTCAAACACTAATGAATATTTTGACGTGAAATTTCACACAAATGTCAGGACAGTGCCAAAAGCCAAAAACCAATAAAAAAAAAAAAAAAAAAAAAAAAAAATTTGAAATTCCATATGCCCGAGAAATTTAAATTGAAAAGTGTTGTTACTTTTTGGGCACAGTAGTATATATATATATATATATATATATATATATATATCACGAGCAGTAATACTGATAATTTAATATAGACTACGTATGACTATAAGAACAAAATTAATCATTTGATAAAATTTTCATCTAAAATCAATTTTTTAAATATTTTGTTAAGAACATTATTATTATTTTCAACTTTGTAAAAGGTTTAATTATTGATTTTACAACAACAGAAAAATGTCGTACACTCTATATCAACAATTAAACTGCCATTCTCCAAAACCATACCTATTATATTGATTATAGTGCCTTTTCATATGTTGCCATTATGATTTCCTTATATACTTAATTAAATAACGCAGCGAACGTACCAATTCGTACTATACGCATATAAACTTCGCATGACTATAATTTTTATTAAGAACAAAATTAATCGTTTGGTAAAGTTTTTCAACTAAAATCGAATTTTTATATTTTGTTAAGAATATTATTATTTTTCAACTTTGTACAATTTTAATTGTTGATTTTACAACAACAGAAAAATGTCGCACACTATAGTATAGCAACAAATAAACTGCCACTCAACAAAACCATATCTATTATATTGATTATACAGCCTTTCATATGTTGCCATTATGATTTCCTT